>CM017591.1:11453133-11634709 GCA_007844245.1 Pyrus betulifolia
CCACCTGCTGCATTATCAACAGTTGATTGACAATTTTGGGTTAGTCCATCATAGAAAATTTGCATTTGTAAGTGAAAAGGTAACCCATGGTGTGGACATTGCAACAAGAGGCCTTTAAAACTCTCCCAACACTCATTGAAAGGTTCTCCATCATCTTGTTTGAAGTTGAAGATTTGTCCCCTTAATGTGGCTGTCTTTTGAGTGGAAAAAAACTTCTCCAAGAACTTCTTAGCCACGGCATCCCATGTGGTGAGGGAACCTGGTGTTAGGGTCATCAACCAACTCTTGGCCCTTGGTGTGAGAATTATACGCACACAAATTAACCCTCTTGTTGTCAAATTGTAGTAAGGATGCAAGTAGGGATTGTTCTAGACCAGGGATTAGGAGGGCTTGCTAAAACCTCTAAATTGACTCAAAAACATAAAAACAAAGTTAAAAACGTTCACAAAGACTCAAAGGACTCAAAACAGGTTCAAAAGACTCAAAACTGCCTAAAAACACTAACTAGGCAGTTTCTGACCTTAAACACAAATTTGAACGAATTTAAGATTATAGGTTGATTCAAAACACTTTAAAACACAAATTAAGACACTTTAACACTAAACTAGACTCAAAGAATGCAAAACTAAACACTTAAAACACTAAAACAAACCAAAAGACTCAAACAGCACCCAAAACACTCAAAACTGCCTTAAAAACACTTTCTGGGCAGTTTTGAGCACTTTGAGTACTTTGGACGAATTTGGGTAACAAATTGATTCAAAACACTTATAAACACAAACTAAAACACTTTCTAACTAATTTGGACATTAAAGTAAGGGGGGATTGAGTTTTAGACGAAATTAAACTAATTGCACAGATTCTAATTAAAAACAGAATGTAAATATGAATGAAATGGAATGAATGGATGCTAGCCAAGGGGTTCATCTCCACACATGTTACACTTGCATAATAAAAAGATTTCCAATTGCATTTCAATAAACCATGAATTCTCAACGCCCCGGGTTAATTAGGTCCGCTTAAATTAACCGTCAAGTTTTCCTTAAGTTAATGAATTGGATGATTGCATACGACAACCCAAAGCATTCCCCACAAGTTCCCTACATGAATTGCATAATAGAGATACAAGCAAGAATCATTAAGCATCATGAAAACTATAAGTGTTGACGAGGCATTCGTTACTATGATTGCATGAAACTTATGCCAAGAATTTGTTTAACGCGATTGTTTATAAGCAACCTCCACTACTTGTGAATATAAGTTCGTAACTATTAGGTGAAACTCACTTATATTCTAGCGTCATATTCATGCATGAAAATTAAGCGTGCACTCTCAATAAACATACATAAATAAGTTATCAATCAAACAGTTAAACAAATTGAATCCACAACTTATGAAACGCAATTAGAAGTAATCAAATCATATTGCAAGCATAAACATATATTTCGAATCCCCCCCTAGCCAAGGGGGGGTTTAGTTCCTCATGATACTTGATGCGAGATTTATACGCACACAAATTAAACCCTCTTTTTGACAATTGTAGTAAGTATGTAAGTAGGGATCGTTCAGGACCGGGGATTAGGAGGGATTGTTAATCACTTGGATTTCACTCAAAAACGTAAAAACACAATATAAAACACTATACTAGACTCAAAGAATGCAAAACTAAACTTTAAAACACTAAAACAAACCAAAAGACTCAAACAGCACCCAAAACACTCAAAACTGCCTTAAAAAACACTTTCTGGGCAGTTTTGAGCACTTTGAGTACTTTGGACGAATTTGGGTAACAAATTGACTCAAAACACTTATAAACACAAACCAAAACACTTTCTAACTAATTTGAACAATACAAAGACTCAAAGGGCTCAAAACAAGTTCAAAAGACTCAAAACTGCCTAAAAACACTAAATAGGCAGTTTCTGACCTTAAACCCAAATTTGGACGAAATTAAGTTGTAACTTGACTCAAGACTCTTAAAAACACAAACTAAATTGATTTCTAACTAATTTGGACATTAAAGTAAGGGGGGATTGAGTTTTGGACGAAATTAAACTAAATGCACAGATTCTAATTAAAAACAGAATGTAAGTATGAAATTGATGGAATAGAATGGATGAGATGAAAAGCTAGCTACGGGGTTCATCTCCACATATGTTACACTTGCATAATAAAAAGATTTCCAAATGCATTTCAATAAACCATGAATTCTCAACGCCCCGGGTTAATTAGGTCCGCTTAAATTAACCGTCAAGTTTTCCTTAAGTTAATGAATTGGATGATTGCATACGACAACCCAAAGCATTCCTCACAAGTTCCCTACATGAATTGCATAATAGAGATACAAGCAAGAATCATTAAGCATCATGAAAACTATAAGTGTTGACGAGGCATTCGTTACTATGATTGCATGAAACTTATGCCAAGAATTTGTTTAACGCGATTGTTTATAAGCAACCTCCACTACTTGTGAATATAAGTTCATAACTATTACGTGAAACTCACTTATATTCTAGCGTCATATTCATGCATGAAAATTAAGCGTATACTCTCAATAAACATACATAAATAAGTTATCAATCAAACAGTTAAACAAATTGAATCCACAACTTATGAAACGCAATTAGAAGTAATCAAATCAAAATGCAAGCAAACATATATTTCGAATCCCCCCCTAGCCAAGGGGGGTTTAGTTCCTCATACGTACAAAACAAAGAGAATTGAAATTAAACATTGAAATCAAAGAAACGCCTAAACATTCCAACAACTCAAACTTGAATTGTATGAACGTTTAGGCCCTCTTCTCTTCCTCTTCGTTGTAGCACAAGGTCTAAGGATAGGTTTGGAGGGATGGGGAGTTATGGATGGTGTAGAATGATGTGTTTAGGATAGGGATGGATGTGTTATAGAGAGGGGATGAATTTCTGGCGTGAATGGTTGTGTATGAGAGGTGGTAATCTGATCTAGGGGTTAATATGAGTATATATAGGCACTTAGAACCCTAGGGAAATCAGATATGGACTTGAATTAATTAATGGGAGAGCATGGGAGTGCATGTGGCTGATTTGTGGTGCAATGATGAAAGGCAAAGTGCATGTGGCTGATTTGTGGTTTGTGGTGCAATGATGAAAAGGCGAAGTGCATGTGGCTGATTTGTGGTGCAATGATGAAAGGATGGAAGTGCATGTGGTTGCAATGGATTAAAGGATGGGAGTGCATGTGGCTGATTTGTGATGCAATGATGAAATCAGGTTTTTAGGCCCCCTTGCAACTCCCTAACTGAATTCAAGCCTTTCAAATTCGTCCATCCTCATGCCACCATGCTTGCACTATCCAATCTTGGCCCAAAAATGCTCTAGAATGCTCCAAATTGCTTCTTTTTGCATACTTTGACACTAAAGCCTGAAATTGCACGAAAATAACTTTAAACACTATAATTAACATAGTTTAGCTAATTAAATGCAAGAAAACAAGCTAACTAAGTCGTATAAATATGCTCCTATCAATACTAAACAAAGAGAATCAAAGAAACACCTAAACATTCCAACAACTCAAAGTTGAATTGTATGAACGTTTAGGCCCTCTTCTCTTCCATTCCTCATTCGTACAAAACAAAGAATATTGAAATTAAACATTGAAATCAAAGAAACACCTAAACATTCCAACAACTCAACTTGAATTGTATGAATGTTTAGGCCCTCTTATCTTCCTCTTCGTTGTAGCACAAGGTCTAAGGATAGTTTGATGGTGTGAATGGTTTGGGGAGTGGTGAAAATGGATGAGTTTAGGATAGGGATGGATGTAGGGGACTTCAAGGCTTATTTTTGGGCAGAAAATATGAAGAATGGTGGAGTATGGATGTGTTATAGAGAGGGGATGAATTTCTGGCATGAATGGTGAATGAATGGGAATGAATGCAATGGATGCTTATTTATAGGTGAATGAAGGAAGAAAAGAGGGAATATGACAGCTAGGTTGTGATGATGAATGCATGTGCAAAGTTGGTTGAATGATTATGAGTGCATGTGGCTGATTTATGAAGGGAATGCATGTGGATTAAAGTGGAATGACAGCTAGGTTAAATGATGAATGCATGTGCAAAGTTGGTTGAATGATTATGGGTGCATGTGGCTGATTTATATGAAGGGAATGCATGTGAGTGACAGCTAGATATGTTGATGAATGCATGTGGAATGAATGTGTGAATGATGGCAGATTGTGTATGTGAATGATTAGGGTGAATGTGCATGTGCTTTGACAGCTAGGTTGAATAAATTAAAGGGAGTGCATGTGGCTTGGCTGGAATGATTGGAATGCAATCTGAAATGGGATGTGTTGGTGTGAATTTCTGGTACAAAGGGCCTCCTTTGGGCTTCAATTTCGTCCATCTACTTGGCTTCAAGTATATGCAATCCATTTAACGCCCCAAACTACTCCAAAATGCACCAAAATGCACCCTTTTGCATACTTTGCCCTTAGAACCTGAAAACACACAAAAGAAGCATAAAGGACTAAAATAACTAAAGAAACATAACGTAAATGCACGAGAACAAGCCATTTAAGTCGCATGAATATGCTCCTATCAGCCCTATCTTTCAAGGTGTAAGGAAACACTCTCATCCTCAAATTTGCTTCACTTACTCCCTGCAAAGGTAAACCACTCACAACATTGTAAAACTCTTTAATATGAGCTAAAGGGTCTTCATTAGGTAAGCCATAAAAAGAGGGAAACATATGGAAATGTGAAGATTTAAGATCATAGTTTCTAGCTTCGGTGGGCAGCAAGATGCATGAAGGTGAATTTGGTATGATTGGTTGAGCAAAGTCCTCCAAAGCTCGAAGTTCATCTTGGTTGCCCGCCATCTCTTCCTCTCTTTCCCAATTAAATTGCTCAGATCCTTTACTTGTTGAACTAGGTGAATTCCTTTCCTCTTCCTCACGGATAATGGATGAACTTGATGGCACAAAGTTGTCCAACGTGTGGCCCTTTAATCGTTCAATTCTTTGGCCTAACTCAACAAGTCTATTTGACATATACTACCTGAAACAAAGTAACACAAGTTTGAATGAAAATCAAGAATCTACCTACAATGAAAAGAACAAAGTTTAAACAACAAACAACAATGAAAAGTACAAAGTTTAAATAGCAAACAAGCAATTACAAGGGACTGAAATCAGTCCCTGGCAACGGCGCCATTTTTGTTGATGTATATTTCCTTCTTAATGCTAGAATATGTTTAGTATAATGGCACAAGCAAGGGTGTCGAATCCACAGGGACTAATTGGACCTATGTAATTACTTGTTTTGCAAGAACTCTATGAAATGAATCAAACTAATCAAATTGGGCAGATTTGTTGTTGTAACTTGAAAGTATAAGAAAATGAAGTAAACACAAATAAATGAATCAACAACTAATACAATGAGATAGTTCCAATGGAAATGAAGCTAGGGATTCGGTTTCACCTTTGCTCAACTAAGTCCATGTTTGTTAAGTTAGTTTGTACTCATTCATCTACCTATTTCTTGAGTTTGTTTCACTTGGACATGATCAACCATATGATGTGTGGATTTGATCAAATGTCTCTAATCATGAACCTAATTGTGATGTGCAACTTTGGTTCATAATCAAGAGTATGTAATGCACAAGAAACTTTCATAAAACCAAAGGGAATAACTCGGCAGGATGTTTGCTAAACATTCCCTTCATTCATTCACATATCTACCAAGATTATGCATGATGTGTGTTTTAATCTTGGCTACACAACTTTGTGATTAATTCAAATGATGATCAAACATTAAAATCAACACACTAAGTCACCATTAAATCAGAGAATGAAACAAGAAATAGATGGACAAACTGAGCATTCTAACTTAATTACATGGCAAACTTTGCAAGGCTACATCGAATCCCTAGAGGAAGATTAGTTACACTTCATGTTTACAAAGGTTTAACATAAAAATAAATAACATGAGTGAACATAGAATTAAGAAGAAGAAACCCTTGAAGCAAAACTGGTGTTGAATTCCTTGAAGAGTGCCTTCGGTGTTGGTTCTCCAAATGTGGTGCGGATGAAGGTAGAATGGTTATGGTTGAATGGTTTCTGCCCTTGGGACAGAAATGGACAGAAAAATGAAGTGAAATGGGAGAGGTTATGCGTGTGTAATGGACTGAATGAAGAAGAAAAATGCGGAACTCCTTGTTGTGTGAAGTGAGCCTTGTTTTATAGAAAGGAATGTGGCTCCAACATTCAGATTGGATCTTGAATATGTTTAAATCAGATGGCAGTGCATGAGTCAGCTGGAATGATGGGTTTCTGAGGTGGTGGACGCACGGCCCTTAGGGAAATATGCATGCATTTGGCTATTTTAGTTGAATCATGCATGTGTAGTGGCTGCAAAGCTGAAATGACAGCCTGGAAAGGGTATCAAAATGCACGGCATAGACAAGGAGGAGCTGGAATCACATGGAATGATGGGATGAAATGGATTTCTGAAATGATGGCTGCAAGGAGTGGACATGATCTGCAGGTATGTGGTTTGTTTAATCAAGATGCATGTGGATTTCTGCAAAGATGAAGTGGAGAAAGGTAATGGAATGCAAGGTCAGATTGTGAATCATGCATGTGAATGCATGATTTGGTGTTAGAACATGGAATCTGCACGGTATGATTGTGTTTGTTGGTGTCAAGATGGCTGAGTGAATTAAGTAATGGAAGTGCATGTTCTTGGTGCAAAAGGGAGCTGGAATGGCATGGGAAGCACGGAATGGATGTGTGGAATCTGTTTTAGAGCTAGAAGTGCATAAATGAGCTGGAATGGCATGGAAGTACACGGCAAGGTTGCAAACATGCATGTGAATGCATGTTTTGGTGTTGGAATCACCTAATCTGACTTCAATGCTTTTGCCTTGCTTAGAATCACCCAATATGGCCGAATTGCACCACTTAACACTTCCACATCTTTTCCTGAAATTCAAACAGTCACATGTTTCCTAGATTCTTCATTTGGACTTCAATTTAACTCCCTAGAATCCTCTCCATGTTTAGAATAATGCTCAGCTACCAAAAGGAACGTTTTTAATTCATTTGCCTTCCCATTGATCCAAATTCACCCTTGGCTGCACACTAACACCAAATAAGGTAAAATGCAACTAGTTTAATCCAAAACAATCACAAAGACGCCAAATAAGGAAGATATAAATGCATGCAAAATGTGACTTATCAGGCGCCATACGTTACCTTGACGCGGCGCGCCCGTATCACTGCTGAGACTCAATTCTAAGCTAAGGTTCGATGGGTTTGCCATTTTTCAAAAGTGTTCAAAGAGAAGGGCTGGATGGAGTTAAATTTCAAAGGGCCGGAGACGATTTTCACAGATGGGCAGTCTTCAGAATGTGTATGTTGGTGGTGATCGATAGCTCTATAAAAAGCCAAGGCAACGCGTCCACCGAGTCAAAAAGCCGGAATTTCTTGCGTAAATTTCGGCGACGCTCTCTCGGCTTTTCAGAAAACGCGTTCAACTTTGTCAAAAGATCTCTGACAAAGTTGAAGACACGTGGAGGCCATCATCGCAATGATAGGAGCATATTTAGGCGACTTACTTAGCTTGTTTTCGTGCATTTATAGTGTGAATTCAGAGTTGTTTTAGTAGTTTAAGCCATTTTCGTGTGTTTTTAGGTTCATATGGCTAAGGAAGCAAAAAGATGCATTTTGGAGCATTCTAGAGCACTTTTGGGCCAAGATTGGATAGTGCAAGCATGGAGGCATGAGGATGGACGAATTTGAAGGCTTGAATTCAGTTAGGGAGCTGCAAGGGGGCCTAAGAACCTTATTTCTAGAAGGCTTTACCTATTCACACATGGTGCCTAATTTCTGCCTAATTTCTGTATTGGAAGAACAAGCCGTCCTACCTTGTCTCCTAGCCGTCCTACCTTGTCTCCTAGCCATCCTAGCTTGTCTCCTAGCCATCCTAGCTTGTCTCCTAGCCATCCTAGCTTGTCACTAGCCGTCCTAGCTTGTCATAAGCCGTCCTACCTTGTCTCCTAGCCGTCCTACCTTGTCTCCTAGCCGTCCTAGCTTGTCACAAGCCGTCCTACCTTGTCTCCTAGCCATCCTAGCTTGTCACAAGCCGTCCTACCTTGTCTCCTAGCCGTCCTACCTTGTCTCCTAGCCGTCCTAGCTTGTCTCCTAGCCGTCCTACCTTGTCACAAGCTCATATCTGATTACCCTAGGGTTTTAAGTGCTTATATATACTCATATTAACCCCTAGATCAGATCATTCCCATTCATACACAATTCACACACCAGAAATTCATTGCCATGTCTCCCTTACAATCCAAACACCCCCAAGCCATTCCACCACTTCCCAACCATCAAACACTCATCCACACCCATCCTACATCCCTTGCCGTGTCTCTAAACATCCCACAAACCGTTCTACATCATCAAAACGTCCCAGAATTCATCCCCATCCAATCTGCCGCAAGCAAGAGGAAGGAGACAGATGCGCAAAATTGTTTGGTTCTTCATTCTGAGTTGTTGAACGATTTTAGGTGTATTCTCTCTTATATTTCAATGTCTAATTCATGTAATCTCTGTTTTGCTCTGAGTATGATTGGCTAAATTCGTTTTTGGCTAAGGGTGTATTCGAAACCATGGATATATATGTGAAATAAGTTGATTACTCCAGTTATCGTTGCATAAGTCATGAATACAATCTGTTTAACTATGTGATTTAGAACTTATTCTTGTATGTTGATTGGGAGTGCACACTTAATTTGCATGCTTGAATTTGGTGCTAGGATATGAATTTGTTTCACCTAATCGTTATGAGTTTATATCCACAAGTAGTGAAGGTCACTAGTCATGATCGTGTTGAGTAGATTCCTGGCGAAAGTATCATGCTTTTCATAGTTACAATTGCCTTGTCGATGCTTATGATTTCCAATGAACGTAATGATTCTAACTTGTATCTTTATCATGCTGTTCATATAGAGAACTTGTTAGGAATAATTTGGTTGCAATGCATATTCATTCAATTCAATAATCTTAGGGAAATCTGAAGGTTAATTTAAGCGGACCTAATTAACTTGGAGTGTCGAGGTTCATAACTTGTCGAATCGATAACTGGAAGTTGATTTAAGTTGCATATATTTCATGTGTGGAGAAGAATCCCTTAGCCATTCCATTATCCATTGGTTTCCATCAAATTCGTTTTACAATCTGTTTTGTTTCCAAGTTTCTGTTTTAGTTTCAAATTCATCCAAAACCAATCCGCCTTTACTTTATTGTCCAAATTAGTTAGAAAGTGTCTTAATTTGTGTTTAAAAGTGTTTTGATTCAATTTGTTGCACAAATTCGTCCAAATTCACCAAGGTGCTCAAAACTGCCCAGAAAGTGTTTTTAAGGCAGTTTTGAGTGTTTTGGGTGATGTTTGAGTCTTTTGGTTTGTTTTAGTATTTTGAGCGTTTAGTTTCACATTCTTTGAGTCTAGTTTAGTGTTTTAAACTTTATTTTACGTTTTTGAGTCAGTTTCCAAGTGATTTGCAATCCCTCCTAATCCCCGGTCCAGAACGATCCCTACTTACATACTTACTACAATTGATAAAAAGAGGGTTTAATTTGTGCGCGTATAATTCTCGCATCACGCAACTACACATCTTTAGCCGACAAGCGCAAAGTTCGGCGACGCTTTCTCTGCTTTTCAGAAAACGCGTGCAGCTTTGTCAAAAGAGCCGCATCCGCACGACTACGTGTCGTTCAGAAAGCGAAGGGGCGTCGTTCAGAAATCGAAGAGGCGTCGTTCAGAAAGCAAATAGGCGTATTCAAAGATCGAAGAGTCGTCACTATTTCAAAAAGCCGGATTTGCGGGATCAAAACGTTTGTCGACAAGGGTAAAAGAACAACACTTGCTATTGGGAAATCCCTATATATGTCGACCTTCATCTTTTATGGCAAGGCAGACCTGAAGAAAATGCCCAACTCTTCCTCACCTCTGAGGGCGCACTCCCAGCAAAGCTTTTCGAAATACTCAATTTTTTCTTCTTCCCCAAAGATGATACCAGATGCCTGGAGTACAGATGACCCAGGAGGAAACGGTAGATGGAAGCATGTGCTGATTCATTCACCGCTTCTTCAAAAGCAAAGGTATCTCATATCATCAAGGTCAAAAGCAAAAATATCTCATATCATGCTCTTTCCCTGTCCTTTTCTTTGTCCTTGTTCTTACTCGCATGGCAAAGTGAAAGAAGCAATCAGCCGGCACTTGGAGTCAGTCTTCCGATCTGGAACCAACTGCCTGGAATCCCTTCCTTGATTGCTTACCTAGCTTTGCTCTCGAGTAGTCATCTTCAACGGTTGATACACTTCCAGAGAAGGGACCACTTCTGCAAAGGGGAGCAAGTAAGGCAAGTGAAAATGATACATTGAAGCATGTGGAGACAAGCTACAACTGCATATGCTGAGCTATCCTCTAACCCTCTTCAATACGAATTGGAGAGATTGAACAAAGAAACAGATAAAATGAGGAAGCTCAGACCTTCGGGGGAGCCAAAAGAATCCTGCTGCTCAGTTCAAGAGTAGCACAAAGGAAAATCAACGAGTGGAGGAGACCAAAAAGAATCCTCCAGCCCAGTTCAAGAGTAAGCCTGTGGAATCACCAAGATCAACCCATGCATTCAACAAAGGAAGACCGAGACACAAATTAAACCCTCTTTTTGACAATTGTAGTATAGATGTAAGTAGGGATCGTTCTTAACCGGGGATTAGGAGGGATTGGAAAATCACTTGGAAACTGACTCAAAAACGTAAAATAAAGTTTAAAACACTAAACTAGACTCAAAGAATGCAAAACTAAACATTTAAAACACTAAAACAAACCAAAAGACTCAAACAGCACCCAAAACACTCAAAACTGCCTTAAAAACACTTTCTGGGCAGTTTTGAGCACTTTGACTACTTTGGACGAAATTGGGTAATAAAATGAATCAAAACACTTAGAAACCCAAACTAAGACACTTTCTAACTAAGTTGGACACTAAAGTAAAGGGGGATTGAGTTTTTGACGAAATTAACTAAAATGCACAGATTGTAATTAAAAACATATTGTAAAGATGAATGTGATGGAATTGAATGGATGGGATGGCTAGCTAAGGGGTTCATCTTCACACATGTTACACTTGCATAATAAAAAGATTTCCAATTGCATTTCAATAAACCATGAATTCTCAACACCCCAAGTTAATTAGGTCCGCTTAAATTAACCTTCAAATCTTCCTAACGTTATTGAATTGGATGATTGCATACGACAACCCAAAACATTCCCCACAAGTCCCCTACATGATTGCATAATAGAGATACAAGCAAGAATCATTACGCTCTGATAGGAGCATTTTTATGCGACTTAATTGGCTTGTTCTCATGCATTTATGTTGTTTTTCCTTAGTTAGTTTAGTGTTTAAAGTCATTTTCGTGCAATTTCAGGTTTTAGTGTCAAAGTATGCAAAAAGAAGCAATTTGGAGCATTCTAGAGCATTTTTGGGCCAAGATTGGATAGTGCAAGCATGGAGGCATGAGGATGGACGAATTTGAAGGCTTGAATTCAGTTAGGGAGCTGCAAGGGGGCCTAAAAACCTTATTTCTAGAAGGCTTTATCTATTCACACATGGTGCCTAATTTCTGTATTGGAAGAACTAGCCGTCCTACATTGTCACTAGCCGTCCTACCTTGTCTCCTAGCCGTCCTACCTTGTCACTAGCCGTCCTACCTTGTCTCCTAGCCGTCCTACCTTGTCACTAGCCGTCCTAGCTTGTCACTAGCCGTCCTACCTTGTCTCCTAGTCGTCCTACCTTGTTACTAGCCGTCCTACCTTGTCTCCTAGTGATGCGTAAATTAACTTAACGCACAAATTAAACCCTCTTGTTGTCAAATTGTAGTAAGGATGCAAGTAGGGATCGTTCTAGACCGGGGATTAGGAGGGCTTGCTAAAACCTCTAAAATGACTTAGAAACATAAAAACAAAGTTTAAAACACTAAACTAGACTTAATGAATGCAAACCTAAAATTTAAAACACTCAAACAAACTAAAAGACTCAAAACAGCACAAACACACTCAAATCTGCCTAAAAACCACTTTCTGGGCAGTTTTGAGTACAAACACAAATTTGGACGAAATTAAGTTGTAACTTGACTCAAGACTCTTAAAAACACAAACTAAATGTTTTTCTAACTAATCTAACACTTTAAAATAAATGGGGAATTGGTTTTGACGAATTTAAAATTAAAACAGAAACTTGGAAACAAAACAGATTCTAAAACCGATTTTGATGAAATAGAAGGATGAGAAACTAGTTAGAGGGTTCCTTATCCACACATGACCATATGCATATAATTTGATTCCCAGTTATGACTTCAACAAACGATGAATGACAATGCTCCAAGTTAATTAGGTCCGCTTAAATTAACTTTCAGATTTCCCTAGATTCATTGGATTGAATGGAATACGCATTACAACCAAATTATTCCTAATCAAAGTCCCTAACTATGGAATACGCATGATAGAGACATTCAACAAAGATCATTAAGTTCAACGGAAATCATAAACATCGACTAGGCATTCATAACTATGGAATACGCATGTTAATCCAGCCTAGGGTTTACTAAACACAATCGTGACTAGCGATTTTTACTACTCATGAATATAAGTTCATAACGATTAGGTGAAATTCCCTTATATCCTAGCATCAAGTTTAGGCATGCAAATTAAGTGTCGACCCTCAACCCACATACATAAACAAGTTCTTAATCAAAACAGAAAAGTAAACCACATCTAAAGTTCATGAATTCATAACTGGAGTAAATCAAATCATAACCAACATATGTCCATGGCTTCAAATTCGCCTCTAACTAAAAAGAAATTAGTTCCACATGTTTAACATAATTGAATAACAAGTTAAATTAAACATGAAAACAGAAACAATAGAAGAAAGAACTCCAAACACTCCAATAGTTGCAGATTGCATGTGCAAGGTTTCTTCCTTCCTTTGGACTGCACGGCACTACTCCTCCTCTCCTTCAATGGTGGCGGCACAAGGTGGTTATGGTGGTGGGAAGGTGGGGCTATGGTGGATGAATGGTTGCTTGGATGGAAGGTTGCGGCAAAGGTGGTAAAAGTGGCTGGAATTGTGTTTCTGGGATTTTAGGATGTGTAGAATGGTGTGGCTAGATAAATGGACGAAAATTGGGTGAATGAGTGATCCCCCCTTTCAGGATTACAAGGATATATATACATGAAACACTTAAGGGATACAAGTGTGTAGCTTGGACAAGGTAGGAGACAAGGTAGGACGGCTAGGAGACAAGGTAGGACGGCTAGTGACAAGCTAGGACGGCTAGGAGACAAGGTAGGATGGCTAGTGACAAGCTAGGACGGCTAGTGACAAGCTAGGACGGCTAGGAGACAAGGTAGGACGGCTAGGAGACAAGGTAGGATGGCTAGTGACAAGCTAGGACGGCTAGTGACAAACTAGGACGGCTAGGAGACAAGGTAGGACGGCTAGGAGACAAGGTAGGACGGCTAGTGACAAGCTTATTCCTTCCTCTTCTTATCACATTTCTAGCCTCTTGAAGTCAAAATTCGTCCATCCATGTTAGCCCAAATGTAAGCTATCCACATAGTGTCCAAAATTGCTCCAAAATGCACCAAAATGCCCTTTCTTGATACTTTACCCCATAGGTCCTACAAACACACGAAATTGAGTTGTAATGCGACATTAACTAAGAAATAATAGCATAAATGCACAAGAATAAGCTAGTTAAGTCGCCTAAATATGCTCCTATCAAATTCCCCCACACTTATCTTTTGCTAGTCCTCGAGCAAAACAAACAAACAAAAGAAACAAAACATATAATCTAAACCTTCCAACATTCGTCTCAGGGATTTCCAATGAAACATGACATGTCAAAGATCACCACTCACATAGATTTAAGCAATCCTTACCCTCGAGCATACTTAATCATAGTCACAATTCACTAGCTCGCATTTAATCAATTAAAACCACATTTTGAATGCAGTAGCATGCCTTAGAGAATTCCCTCAATTCCTTACCGGATATACTCTCTGTTTTCACTCAGATTTTCTAACTACACTCCCTACACTAGGTATATGTGAGAAGATTGATGTAAACATGTAGACGAACACTCACATATGTTATAACAAGGAAAGCATTTTCTGGAATTATGTCAATGACATGTATATGATCTCATGAATGGAATGCTACTACTTAGTCGCGAGAACCAGTGACACCATATGCTCATACCAAATTCAAACTCAACAAATTGAAACACATAACACTCAAGATAGAAGTTTAAGGGTTGCAACGGGGCTTGGGGTATTGGTTAACAAAGAAAGGATAGGGAAAACAAACGTTCTTCAAGCATTAGTAAGCAAAGTAATGAAATTAAGACTTAGAATTCACTTAGTTTGCAGAAATTAACTTAAAAACACAAGGGGAAGACTTTAAACAACTTCTTGGGGCCGAATTCAACTTTTTGGACCCTTTCTTCAACAAACAACACCTTGGAACTCTTTTTCTCATGTTGTTCAACTCTTTTCATACTTTTTTTTTTCATTTTTTTTTTTTTTTTTTACGAATTTTTCTTTTCTTTTCTTTCTACCCGTGCTTATGGCACATAATTCTCAAAATAAAAACTTCCCCCACACTTGGTTTCTGCCATAAAGGAATTCCATTTGAATCATGCTTACTATACTTTTAAGAACGAGGGTATGGATAGTCCTAATCTAGGCTAGGTGAGGGTAACGTGGGTTAACAAAGAACATAGGCTAAACAAGGCTCAACGGGCTTAAACCTACAAAACAAATGAACGTGGGGTACGGCTATTTGACTCTTGGTTCACTAACAACTTCATCTTGTTATGTGTTATGCTAATCAATTTTATGCTTTGAATGAAACGGGCATGAGTTCTAGTATTTGGAACTAAATGATGAAACGCCTTCTAAGTAACCAAGCAAAGAATAATGAGATCATGCAACGACTTTAGAAGACAACAAATGCACAGATTATTAACTCTCCAAAGAACATTAAAAGCTCAAGTCTCTCAGGGTTGTAGCGTTAGTTTGAGTTTCTTCCTTCAAGCATGTTACAAAAACTGATTTTATCCTTTGTGATTACATGTGAATTCGTAAACTATAACTACAACCAAGCATAAACCAAGGAGCAAATCAAACATCCATCATTGTTTGTAACTCTCTTTAACAGTCATGCATTAAAAACCAAATCCTCATCATTGTGTTGGAAGGTACCCTAAGACACAAACAAACACACAAAAACAACTCTTTTTTGGCTTTTTCAAAACACTTTTTTTTATTTTTTTTCAAATTTTCGGATTTTTACTTCAACACACACCAAAACAGCTCAAAATGCATTAAAAACACTTAAAAACAGTGAGAAACAACATTAGAAGTGATAGGTGATAGAATCCCACGAATTTTGCATAAAAACACTTGTTTACCCCCCCCACACTTAAATCAAACATTGTCCTCAATGTTTCACACAAAGACCCACATAAAAGCAAACAAATAACAAGCAACTAAGCATGATAAAATAAACATTAAGGAGAAGGGTTTAGAAATGCAAATCTGGGTTTGGAGTGAAAGTTCCATCTTCTCCTTGTCGAATGCATGGGTTGCCTCCCAAGAAGCGCTTGCTTTAACGTCGTACAGCCGGACGATGCTCCCTTGAAGGTTTATGGAACCCCACGGCATGGAGGGGTGCAACTACAATCTGTCTGACGAACCACTTCATGCTTTGGGTCCTTGAATGGAGTGGGATAATGATCCTTTCTTATTGTCGTGTTGTGCTTTTCTACATCAACACGAATTCTCCCACGACGTTGAATTCGATTAGGTACCTGCACCACACGAGGTAACAACCTATTAGTTGAAATGGGAATCGAATTTGGAATAGGTGGCTTACCTTTGTACGGCAAAGAAGTGGTAGCACAATGGACGGATGCACAAGGGTTGCTCATGGCCAATTGTGGTGCTTTCAAGGTTGGAGCCGTGCACTCCTTGTGCTCTACTCCAAGTTCCTTCTCGGTGGTAGTTCGAGAAACATCCTTCTTGATCTTTGTTGAATACTCCGTCCCTATGTGTTCAATTACATTAATGGCACAACAAGAACGAACATCATTAGTATTCTCAATTGATTCAGGGATCTTAAAGTTAATCATATCACCACCAAAGGCCATAGTGACTGCTCCCTTGGCCACATCAATCTTGGTTTGAGCTGTTTTCATGAAAGGTCGTCCAAGTAAGAGTGGTGATGATGGAGAGTGTGCCGAATCTTCCATGTCAAGCACATAGAAATCTGCAGGAAAAATCAAATGGTCTACCTGCACCAAAACATCCTCCAAAATTCCTTTCGGATATGCATTAGATCGATCGGCTAATTGGATAATAACACCATCATTTTTAAGCTCTCCTAGATTCATCGATGCATAAACAGAATATGGCATGACATTAATTGAAGCACCTAAATCTAGCATGGCATGTTCAAACCTTGTATTACCAATTACGCAAGGGATAGTGAAACTACCTGGATCTTTGCATTTAGGTGGTAGCTTTCTTTGCAACATTGCAGAGACATTCTCACTTACATGTACCACCTCTTTCTCCCGAATCCGTTTCCTTGTTGTACAAATCTTCCTTAAAAACTTAGCGTACTTCGGAATTTGCTTTATTGCATCAAGGAGCGGGATATTGACATGCACCTTCCTAAACGTCTCCAGGATGTCTTTTTCATCCTCCTCTGTCTTAGATTGCATAAACCTGCTAGGAAAGGGGACATTTGGAGGAATAGCATTAGAAATAATCGAACTTGGAACATCCTTACCCTTGGAAGCCGAATGGTGTAGTTGAGGTGGCTGCGGCATGGTGTCTCCTGCCCTTGCCGTGGCTTGTTCTTGCTCCTCCTCCTCAAATTGCAACTTTTCATCTTCCGTTGGGGCAGATTTAGAGAGTTGTGAGGTCGTTCCAACTTGTTTCCCACTTCGCAACATGATTGCTTTGGCAGATTCGAATCCTCCCTTTGGGTTGACAACGGTTGAACTAGGCAACTTGCCTTGCTCTCTAAATTGGCCCATGAACTCAGCCATTTGTCCCACTTGTCTCTTCAATTCAGTCACCTCTCGAGCTTGATTTTGCACTTCATTGGCGTAATTGTGCATGTCCTTTGCTTGTTTTTCTTGCCCCTGCGCCAATTGAGTTAGTAATTGAATAACTTGAGAATTATCAAAAGACGAACCTGAGTTGTTTTGGGACAATGGTGGTGGGTTGGATTGGTATGGCCGTGGGAACCCAGGGGGGTTTTGTTGAAATCCCCTTTGTGGTGCAGATTGTTGGGGTTGTTGTGGCTCCCTCCATTTGAAATTTGGATGATCTCTCCAACCGGGATTGTATGTGTTAGAGAAAGGGTCACTCCTTTGTTGGTTTTGGTTCCCATAACCCACGGCATTGGCAGATTCCCACCCTCCATTCTCAATCAATTGAGGGCACTTGTCGGTGAGATGTCCATTCATGGAGCACACGCCACAAACAGCCACACTTTGTACCTTTGGTATTTCAACCACCTGCGAAAGAAGAGAAGTAAGATTAGCCATTTGATTTTGAAGTTCGGAAATAGCACTTACCTCATTCACTTGTTGCTGCCGTGTCATGTCTCTTTGGCCAACTCCTTCGTATTGTTGAGCATTTAAAGCTCGGTTGGCAATGAGAGTCTTGGCAGCCACCGGGGTTTTGTCTACCAAAGCACCTCCCGCCGAAGCATCTAGCATTTGTCTCTCAAGTGGAAGTAGTCCTTCATAGAAATATTGAATCAAAAGCTCTTCCTTCATTTGATGTTGTGGGCATGATGCAACTAGAGCCTTGAAACGTTCATAGTATGCTGGGAATGATTCGCCTTGGCCTTGTTCAATTCCACTAATTTTCTTCCTTAAAAGAATAACTCTCGAAGTGGGGAAGAACTTCTCTAAAAATGCTCTCTTCATACTTTCCCACGAAGTGACCGTTCCAGGTGCTAATTCATAAAGCCAATCTTTAGCCTTTTCCAAAAGAGAGAATGGAAAAGCTTTCATCTTCAAAATACTCTCATCTACGTTGATGGGTGTCATGCTTGAGCATACTACTTCAAACTCTTTAAGATGCTTGTTTGGATCTTCCATGGACAGTCCATGGTACTTAGGAATGTGGTGCAACAAGCTTGACTTCAATTCAAATTCATCGGTCTTGCCTTGGGCAGCCGCGGGGTATTGAATGCATAATGGTGCGGCATTGGCCAACCCCGAGGCCGAAAGCTCTTTAATGGTCCGATTGTCCGCTGCCATAACTTCTTCTTCCACTTCTTCAAACTCAGATTCGGCCTCTGAACTTGAACTAGGTTCACTAGGTTCGGGATGCCTCCTCTTTCTTCTCAAATCACGTTCAAAATCGTCGTTAAAGTCCAAGATATGTGCATGCACAGTTTGAGAACTCCGCGTCATGCACTAGTACCTAAAACAAGGAAACAAACAAGTCAGAAACTAAAACTAATAACAAACAAATAACACACGAAAATAACTAAAAAGAAATAACAAGGGATTAGCAAAGTTGCTAATCCCCGGCAACGGCGCCAAAATTTGATGTGAGAATTACTTGACACACAAATTAAACCCTCTTGTTGTCAAATTGTAGTAAGGATGCAAGTAGGGATCGTTCTAGACCGGGGATTAGGAGGGCTTGCTAAAACCTCTAAAATGACTTAGAAACATAAAAACAAAGTTTAAAACACTAAACTAGACTTAATGAATGCAAACCTAAAATTTAAAACACTCAAACAAACTAAAAGACTCAAAACAGCACAAACACACTCAAATCTGCCTAAAAACCACTTTCTGGGCAGTTTTGAGTACAAACACAAATTTGGACGAAATTAAGTTGTAACTTGACTCAAGACTCTTAAAAACACAAACTAAATGTATTTCTAACTAATCTAACACTTTAAAATAAATGGGGAATTGGTTTTGACGAATTTAAAATTAAAACAGAAACTTGGAAACAAAACAGATTCTAAAACCGATTTTGATGAAATAGAAGGATGAGAAACTAGTTAGAGGGTTCCTTATCCACACATGACCATATGCATATAATTTGATTCCCAGTTATGACTTCAACAAACGATGAATGACAATGCTCCAAGTTAATTAGGTCCGCTTAAATTAACTTTCAGATTTCCCTAGATTCATTGGATTGAATGGAATACGCATTACAACCAAATTATTCCTAATCAAAGTCCCTAACTATGGAATACGCATGATAGAGACATTCAACAAAGATCATTAAGTTCAACGGAAATCATAAACATCGACTAGGCATTCATAACTATGGAATACGCATGTTAATCCAGCCTAGGGTTTACTAAACACAATCGTGACTAGCGATTTTTACTACTCATGAATATAAGTTCATAACGATTAGGTGAAATTCCCTTATATCCTAGCATCAAGTTTAGGCATGCAAATTAAGTGTCGACCCTCAACCCACATACATAAACAAGTTCTTAATCAAAACAGAAAAGTAAACCACATCTAAAGTTCATGAATTCATAACTGGAGTAAATCAAATCATAACCAACATATGTCCATGGCTTCAAATTCGCCTCTAACTAAAAAGAAATTAGTTCCACATGTTTAACATAATTGAATAACAAGTTAAATTAAACATGAAAACAGAAACAATAGAAGAAAGAACTCCAAACACTCCAATAGTTGCAGATTGCATGTGCAAGGTTTCTTCCTTCCTTTGGACTGCACGGCACTACTCCTCCTCTCCTTCAATGGTGGCGGCACAAGGTGGTTATGGTGGTGGGAAGGTGGGGCTATGGTGGATGAATGGTTGCTTGGATGGAAGGTTGCGGCAAAGGTGGTAAAAGTGGCTGGAATTGTGTTTCTGGGATTTTAGGATGTGTAGAATGGTGTGGCTAGATAAATGGACGAAAATTGGGTGAATGAGTGATCCCCCCTTTCAGGATTACAAGGATATATATACATGAAACACTTAAGGGATACAAGTGTGTAGCTTGGACAAGGTAGGAGACAAGGTAGGACGGCTAGGAGACAAGGTAGGACGGCTAGTGACAAGCTAGGACGGCTAGGAGACAAGGTAGGATGGCTAGGAGACAAGGTAGGACGGCTAGTGACAAGCTAGGACGGCTAGGAGACAAGGTAGGACGGCTAGGAGACAAGGTAGGATGGCTAGTGACAAGCTAGGACGGCTAGTGACAAGCTAGGACGGCTAGGAGACAAGGTAGGACGGCTAGGAGACAAGGTAGGACGGCTAGTGACAAGCTTATTCCTTCCTCTTCTTATCACATTTCTAGCCTCTTGAAGTCAAAATTCGTCCATCCATGTTAGCCCAAATGTAAGCTATCCACATAGTGTCCAAAATTGCTCCAAAATGCACCAAAATGCCCTTTCTTGATACTTTACCCCATAGGTCCTACAAACACACGAAATTGAGTTGTAATGCGACATTAACTAAGAAATAATAGCATAAATGCACAAGAATAAGCTAGTTAAGTCGCCTAAATATGCTCCTATCAAATTCCCCCACACTTATCTTTTGCTAGTCCTCGAGCAAAACAAACAAACAAAAGAAACAAAACATATAATCTAAACCTTCCAACATTCGTCTCAGGGATTTCCAATGAAACATGACATGTCAAAGATCACCACTCACATAGATTTAAGCAATCCTTACCCTCGAGCATACTTAATCATAGTCACAATTCACTAGCTCGCATTTAATCAATTAAAACCACATTTTGAATGCAGTAGCATGCCTTAGAGAATTCCCTCAATTCCTTACCGGATATACTCTCTGTTTTCACTCAGATTTTCTAACTACACTCCCTACACTAGGTATATGTGAGAAGATTGATGTAAACATGTAGACGAACACTCACATATGTTATAACAAGGAAAGCATTTTCTGGAATTATGTCAATGACATGTATATGATCTCATGAATGGAATGCTACTACTTAGTCGCGAGAACCAGTGACACCATATGCTCATACCAAATTCAAACTCAACAAATTGAAACACATAACACTCAAGATAGAAGTTTAAGGGTTGCAACGGGGCTTGGGGTATTGGTTAACAAAGAAAGGATAGGGAAAACAAACGTTCTTCAAGCATTAGTAAGCAAAGTAATGAAATTAAGACTTAGAATTCACTTAGTTTGCAGAAATTAACTTAAAAACACAAGGGGAAGACTTTAAACAACTTCTTGGGGCCGAATTCAACTTTTTGGACCCTTTCTTCAACAAACAACACCTTGGAACTCTTTTTCTCATGTTGTTCAACTCTTTTCATACTTTTTTTTTTTCATTTTTTTTTTTTTTTTTTTTTTTTTTACGAATTTTTCTTTTCTTTTCTTTCTACCCGTGCTTATGGCACATAATTCTCAAAATAAAAACTTCCCCCACACTTGGTTTCTGCCATAAAGGAATTCCATTTGAATCATGCTTACTATACTTTTAAGAACGAGGGTATGGATAGTCCTAATCTAGGCTAGGTGAGGGTAACGTGGGTTAACAAAGAACATAGGCTAAACAAGGCTCAACGGGGCTTAAACCTACAAAACAAATGAACGTGGGGTACGGCTATTTGACTCTTGGTTCACTAACAACTTCATCTTGTTATGTGTTATGCTAATCAATTTTATGCTTTGAATGAAACGGGCATGAGTTCTAGTATTTGGAACTAAATGATGAAACGCCTTCTAAGTAGTAACCAAGCAAAGAATAATGAGATCATGCAACGACTTTAGAAGACAACAAATGCACAGATTATTAACTCTCCAAAGAACATTAAAAGCTCAAGTCTCTCAGGGTTGTAGCGTTAGTTTGAGTTTCTTCCTTCAAGCATGTTACAAAAACTGATTTTATCCTTTGTGATTACATGTGAATTCGTAAACTATAACTACAACCAAGCATAAACCAAGGAGCAAATCAAACATCCATCATTGTTTGTAACTCTCTTTAACAGTCATGCATTAAAAACCAAATCCTCATCATTGTGTTGGAAGGTACCCTAAGACACAAACAAACACACAAAAACAACTCTTTTTTGGCTTTTTCAAAACACTTTTTTTTATTTTTTTTCAAATTTTCGGATTTTTACTTCAACACACACCAAAACAGCTCAAAATGCATTAAAAACACTTAAAAACAGTGAGAAACAACATTAGAAGTGATAGGTGATAGAATCCCACGAATTTTGCATAAAAACACTTGTTTACCCCCCCACACTTAAATCAAACATTGTCCTCAATGTTTCACACAAAGACCCACATAAAAGCAAACAAATAACAAGCAACTAAGCATGATAAAATAAACATTAAGGAGAAGGGTTTAGAAATGCAAATCTGGGTTTGGAGTGAAAGTTCCATCTTCTCCTTGTCGAATGCATGGGTTGCCTCCCAAGAAGCGCTTGCTTTAACGTCGTACAGCCGGACGATGCTCCCTTGAAGGTTTATGGAACCCCACGGCATGGAGGGGTGCAACTACAATCTGTCTGACGAACCACTTCATGCTTTGGGTCCTTGAATGGAGTGGGATAATGATCCTTTCTTATTGTCGTGTTGTGCTTTTCTACATCAACACGAATTCTCCCACGACGTTGAATTCGATTAGGTACCTGCACCACACGAGGTAACAACCTATTAGTTGAAATGGGAATCGAATTTGGAATAGGTGGCTTACCTTTGTACGGCAAAGAAGTGGTAGCACAATGGACGGATGCACAAGGGTTGCTCATGGCCAATTGTGGTGCTTTCAAGGTTGGAGCCGTGCACTCCTTGTGCTCTACTCCAAGTTCCTTCTCGGTGGTAGTTCGAGAAACATCCTTCTTGATCTTTGTTGAATACTCCGTCCCTATGTGTTCAATTACATTAATGGCACAACAAGAACGAACATCATTAGTATTCTCAATTGATTCAGGGATCTTAAAGTTAATCATATCACCACCAAAGGCCATAGTGACTGCTCCCTTGGCCACATCAATCTTGGTTTGAGCTGTTTTCATGAAAGGTCGTCCAAGTAAGAGTGGTGATGATGGAGAGTGTGCCGAATCTTCCATGTCAAGCACATAGAAATCTGCAGGAAAAATCAAATGGTCTACCTGCACCAAAACATCCTCCAAAATTCCTTTCGGATATGCATTAGATCGATCGGCTAATTGGATAATAACACCATCATTTTTAAGCTCTCCTAGATTCATCGATGCATAAACAGAATATGGCATGACATTAATTGAAGCACCTAAATCTAGCATGGCATGTTCAAACCTTGTATTACCAATTACGCAAGGGATAGTGAAACTACCTGGATCTTTGCATTTAGGTGGTAGCTTTCTTTGCAACATTGCAGAGACATTCTCACTTACATGTACCACCTCTTTCTCCCGAATCCGTTTCCTTGTTGTACAAATCTTCCTTAAAAACTTAGCGTACTTCGGAATTTGCTTTATTGCATCAAGGAGCGGGATATTGACATGCACCTTCCTAAACGTCTCCAGGATGTCTTTTTCATCCTCCTCTGTCTTAGATTGCATAAACCTGCTAGGAAAGGGGACATTTGGAGGAATAGCATTAGAAATAATCGAACTTGGAACATCCTTACCCTTGGAAGCCGAATGGTGTAGTTGAGGTGGCTGCGGCATGGTGTCTCCTGCCCTTGCCGTGGCTTGTTCTTGCTCCTCCTCCTCAAATTGCAACTTTTCATCTTCCGTTGGGGCAGATTTAGAGAGTTGTGAGGTCGTTCCAACTTGTTTCCCACTTCGCAACATGATTGCTTTGGCAGATTCGAATCCTCCCTTTGGGTTGACAACGGTTGAACTAGGCAACTTGCCTTGCTCTCTAAATTGGCCCATGAACTCAGCCATTTGTCCCACTTGTCTCTTCAATTCAGTCACCTCTCGAGCTTGATTTTGCACTTCATTGGCGTAATTGTGCATGTCCTTTGCTTGTTTTTCTTGCCCCTGCGCCAATTGAGTTAGTAATTGAATAACTTGAGAATTATCAAAAGACGAACCTGAGTTGTTTTGGGACAATGGTGGTGGGTTGGATTGGTATGGCCGTGGGAACCCAGGGGGGTTTTGTTGAAATCCCCTTTGTGGTGCAGATTGTTGGGGTTGTTGTGGCTCCCTCCATTTGAAATTTGGATGATCTCTCCAACCGGGATTGTATGTGTTAGAGAAAGGGTCACTCCTTTGTTGGTTTTGGTTCCCATAACCCACGGCATTGGCAGATTCCCACCCTCCATTCTCAATCAATTGAGGGCACTTGTCGGTGAGATGTCCATTCATGGAGCACACGCCACAAACAGCCACACTTTGTACCTTTGGTATTTCAACCACCTGCGAAAGAAGAGAAGTAAGATTAGCCATTTGATTTTGAAGTTCGGAAAAAGCACTTACCTCATTCACTTGTTGCTGCCGTGTCATGTCTCTTTGGCCAACTCCTTCGTATTGTTGAGCATTCAAAGCTCGGTTGGCAATGAGAGTCTTGGCGGCCACCGGGGTTTTGTCTACCAAAGCACCTCCCGCCGAAGCATCTAGCATTTGTCTCTCAAGTGGAAGTAGTCCTTCATAGAAATATTGAATCAAAAGCTCTTCCTTCATTTGATGTTGTGGGCATGATGCAACTAGAGCCTTGAAACGTTCATAGTATGCTGGAAATGATTCGCCTTGGCCTTGTTCAATTCCACTAATTTTCTTCCTTAAAAGAATAACTCTCGAAGTGGGGAAAAACTTCTCTAAAAATGCTCTCTTCATACTTTCCCACGAAGTGACCGTTCCAGGTGCTAATTCATAAAGCCAATCTTTAGCCTTTTCCAAAAGAGAGAATGGAAAAGCTTTCATCTTCAAAATACTCTCATCTACGTTGATGGGTGTCATGCTTGAGCATACTACTTCAAACTCTTTAAGATGCTTGTTTGGATCTTCCATGGACAGTCCATGGTACTTAGGAATGTGGTGCAACAAGCTTGACTTCAATTCAAATTCATCGGTCTTGCCTTGGGCAGCCGCGGGGTATTGAATGCATAATGGTGCGGCATTGGCCAACCCCGAGGCCGAAAGCTCTTTAATGGTCCGATTGTCCGCTGCCATAACTTCTTCTTCCACTTCTTCAAACTCAGATTCGGCCTCTGAACTTGAACTAGGTTCACTAGGTTCGGGATGCCTCCTCTTTCTTCTCAAATCACGTTCAAAATCGTCGTTAAAGTCCAAGATATGTGCATGCACAGTTTGAGAACTCCGCGTCATGCACTAGTACCTAAAACAAGGAAACAAACAAGTCAAAAACTAAAACTAATAACAAACAAATAACACACGAAAATAACTAAAAAGAAATAACAAGGGATTAGCAAAGTTGCTAATCCCCGGCAACGGCGCCAAAATTTGATGCGTGAATTACTTGACACACAAATTAAACCCTCTTGTTGTCAAATTGTAGTAAGGATGCAAGTAGGGATCGTTCTAGGCCGGGGATTAGGAGGGCTTGCTAAAACCTCTAAAATGACTTAGAAACATAAAAACAAAGTTTAAAACACTAAACTAGACTTAATGAATGCAAACCTAAAATTTAAAACACTCAAACAAACTAAAAGACTCAAAACAGCACAAACACACTCAAATCTGCCTAAAAACCACTTTCTGGGCAGTTTTAAGTACAAACACAAATTTGGACGAAATTAAGTTGTAACTTGACTCAAGACTCTTAAAAACACAAACTAAATGTATTTCTAACTAATCTAACACTTTAAAATAAATGGGGAATTGGTTTTGACGAATTTAAAATTAAAACAGAAACTTGGAAACAAAACAGATTCTAAAACCGATTTTGATGAAATAGAAGGATGAGAAACTAGTTAGAGGGTTCCTTATCCACACATGACCATATGCATATAATTTGATTCCCAGTTATGACTTCAACAAACGATGAATGACAATGCTCCAAGTTAATTAGGTCCGCTTAAATTAACTTTCAGATTTCCCTAGATTCATTGGATTGAATGGAATACGCATTACAACCAAATTATTCCTAATCAAAGTCCCTAACTATGGAATACGCATGATAGAGACATTCAACAAAGATCATTAAGTTCAACGGAAATCATAAACATCGACTAGGCATTCATAACTATGGAATACGCATGTTAATCCAGCCTAGGGTTTACTAAACACAATCGTGACTAGCGATTTTTACTACTCATGAATATAAGTTCATAACGATTAGGTGAAATTCCCTTATATCCTAGCATCAAGTTTAGGCATGCAAATTAAGTGTCGACCCTCAACCCACATACATAAACAAGTTCTTAATCAAAACAGAAAAGTAAACCACATCTAAAGTTCATGAATTCATAACTGGAGTAAATCAAATCATAACCAACATATGTCCATGGCTTCAAATTCGCCTCTAACTAAAAAGAAATTAGTTCCACATGTTTAACATAATTGAATAACAAGTTAAATTAAACATGAAAACAGAAACAATAGAAGAAAGAACTCCAAACACTCCAATAGTTGCAGATTGCATGTGCAAGGTTTCTTCCTTCCTTTGGACTGCACGGCACTACTCCTCCTCTCCTTCAATGGTGGCGGCACAAGGTGGTTATGGTGGTGGGAAGGTGGGGCTATGGTGGATGAATGGTTGCTTGGATGGAAGGTTGCGGCAAAGGTGGTAAAAGTGGCTGGAATTGTGTTTCTGGGATTTTAGGATGTGTAGAATGGTGTGGCTAGATAAATGGACGAAAATTGGGTGAATGAGTGATCCCCCCTTTCAGGATTACAAGGATATATATACATGAAACACTTAAGGGATACAAGTGTGTAGCTTGACAAGGTAGGAGACAAGGTAGGACGGCTAGGAGACAAGGTAGGACGGCTAGTGACAAGCTAGGACGGCTAGGAGACAAGGTAGGATGGCTAGTGACAAGCTAGGACGGCTAGTGACAAGCTAGGACGGCTAGTGACAAGCTAGGACGGCTAGGAGACAAGGTAGGACGGCTAGGAGACAAGGTAGGATGGCTAGTGACAAGCTAGGACGGCTAGTGACAAGCTAGGACGGCTAGTAGACAGGAAGCTAGGACGGCTAGGAGACAAGGTAGGACGGCTAGTGACAAGCTTATTCCTTCCTCTTCTTATCACATTTCTAGCCTCTTGAAGTCAAAATTCGTCCATCCATGTTAGCCCAAATGTAAGCTATCCACATAGTGTCCAAAATTGCTCCAAAATGCACCAAAATGCCCTTTCTTGATACTTTACCCCATAGGTCCTACAAACACACGAAATTGAGTTGTAATGCGACATTAACTAAGAAATAATAGCATAAATGCACAAGAATAAGCTAGTTAAGTCGCCTAAATATGCTCCTATCAATTTCATAATTACATTCTGTCTAGTTTATTAACTTGTTTCGTTATTTCAATTTTCGTTCAAATCCAATCCCCCTTTATTTTGCTTAAGTTTTAGTCTTAATCTTTCTTACTTTTAGTTTTGCATTCTTCGCATTATTTAGTGTTTTAAAATTGTTTTTACATTTTTGAAGTCAAATCCAAGTGGTTAACAAGCCCTTCTAATCCCCGGTCCAGAACGATCCCTACTTACGTACTTACTACAATTGACAAAAAGAGGGTTTAATTTGTGTGCGTATAATTCTCGCATCAAATTTTGGCACCGTTGCCGGGGATTAGCAACTTTGCTAATCCCTTGGATTGTTTTATTTTCGTTTGTTTTTATTTTTCCAGATTCTTAAATTTGTTTTGTTTCTTGTTTTAGGTACTAGTTCATGACTTGGAGTTCTCATCCGATTCGTGAACATATCCTGGAGTGATTGGGTTCTTTGCCGGCTGCAAGACGTAAAAGAAAGTGCTACTTGGGAGGCAACCCAATACAGTAAATAAAACAAAGCTTGTTCATTGATTTTTCGATAAATTACAATTGTATCTAAACATGGCAGAAAGATGGAGTCTTCACAAAGGTTGTGTACGTGAGGCCCCACTACGTGGCAACACTCTCGGAGTAGAAGGCATCGGAACAGGAGGTCTCGGAGCAGAAGGCATTGGAGCAAGAGGCATCGGAGCGGAAGGCATCGGAGCGGGAGGCGCCGAAGATAGATCATTCAAGGCCCCAAACCTTGGTGGAACGCTCGATGACCCAGGAAAGAGGTGCCTCTGGAAGAAAGCCGCAAGCCTTTGACGGTCATCAAGCTCATCAAGTTTCCTCTTCATGCCTGACGAATAATTGTTGGCAAGCACGTGCAAACTTCGGTTCTCGTACTTAAGCTGTTTGATCTCCTGCTTAGGACTCTCCACCTCCGCCATCAAGGATTCAACCTGACGGGAGCGAGCAAGAAGGCGTTGGCCCATGTTGGACACAGAGCCAGCGCACTGAACACTCAGAGCCAGGGATTCTTGAACGGCCAACTCATCGGACCGTCCTGAAAGCAGCTGACTGTCTTTAGGAGTGAGGAGGTTCCGAGCCACTATTGTAGCCGTTGTGGGATCCGTCATCACAGAGTCCTCATCTGTAAGAGGGCCATGGGAAGATAAGAAAGACGGGCAACATACCTTACCCTGACGAGGCGCGACCGGATCATTGCTTAGACTCAAATCTAAGCAAAGGTTCGATGGGTTGGATGAGCTAGCCATTGTTCACGAAGTTAAAAGAGAAGGGTTGGATGGAGTAAAATCTCGACAGGCCGAAGATGATTTTTGGGAAGACTTCAAAGTGTCCAGATAGAGGTGATCGATCACCTCTATTAAAGGATAGGCGACGCAATCACCAATTCAGAATTGAAGAGACACCGCTCTTTAAAAAACCGGATTTTCTAGCGTAAAGATCGCCAGCTCTTCAGACGCAATCCAGGCTTTTCAGAAAGTGTGTGCAAATTTGTCAAAAGTTCCCAGCTTTTCACAAGACGCGTGGAAGGCGAGAAATCAGCTGCACACTTTAGCCGACAAACGTGGGTGACAAAGCCGAAAGCTCCCGGCTTTCCAAAAAGCAAGTGCAACTTTGTGAAAAGCTCCCGGCTTTTCAGAAAGCGCGTGGAGGACATTGCCGCATTCGCACTGCCACTTGCCATTACAATTCCTATATACATCAACATTTATGGCAAGGCATACACCTACTAACGCATAACTTTCCTTCTAGGCCGAAAATGTAAGATGCAACCAACCCTCTCAAACATGCTCAGTTTTCTCCTTCTCTTGAGAACACATTTTCAACCATGGATGTATCCCCCGAAGAAGATACCAAATGCTTGGAGTACAAAGGAGGCAAGAGGAAACGGTGGATCGAAGCATGTGGATTCATTCGCTGCCTCTTCGAAAGCAAAGGTATCTCATATCATCAAGGGTGAAAGCAAAGGTATCTCATATCATGCTCTTTCCCTGTCTTTTCCTTTGTGCTTGATATTACTTGCATGGCAAAGTGAAAGAAGCAACCAGCCAGCACTTGGAGTCTATCTGGACTCTATTCCCTGGTTGCTTACCTAGCCTTGCTGAGCTATCCTCTAACCCTCTTCAATACGAATTGGAGAGATTGAACAAAGAAACAGATAAGAGGAGGAAGCTCAGACCTTCGGGGGAGACCAAAGGAAGCCTGCTGCCCAGTTCAAGAGTAGCACAAAGGAAAATCAACGATGGGAGCAGCGCAGTTCAAGAGTAAGCCTGTGGAATCACAAAGATCCAAGCCTCAATGCAATTACCAAGGAGAAGATGGAATTTACACTCTATAACCAGATTTGCATCTCTAAACTCTTCTCTTTGTTAATTACATTCTGCCATGTTTAGTATGTTTAGTTGCTTTTTGTGTGTTTAATTATGTTTTGTGTGAATCTATGCTTAAAACATTGAGGACAATGTTTAATTTAAGTGTGGGGGGGGGGGGGGGGTAACTAAGTATATTTATGCAAATTCGTGGGATTTTATCACCCATAACTTCAAATGTTGTTCCTTGCTGTTTTAAGGCGTTTTTAAGTTGTTTTTAAACTATTTTAGTGTGTTTTGACTTAAAAATTCGAAAATCACATAAAAATTTGAAAAACATGTTTTGAAAAGCCTAAAAAGAGTGTTTTAAGTCGTTTTTGTGTCGTAGGTCACCTTCCAACACAATGATAAGGATTTGGTTTCTAATTGCATGACTGTTAAAAAGAGTTATAAACATGGAGAAAAGTTTGATTTACTCTTGGTATATGCTTGGTTATGGTTATAATGTATGACTTCACATGCAATCATAAAAGAAAAATTCATTTTTGTAACATGCTTGAAGGAAGGAACTCAAACAAACGCTACAACCCTGAAAGACTTGAGCCTATAACGTTCTTTGGAGAGTATAACCTGTGATTTCTTGTTTTCTAAAGTCGTTGCATGATCTCATTATTCTTTGCTTGGTTACTACTTAGAAGGCGTTTCATCATATAGTTCCAAATGCTAGAACTCATGCCCATTTCATTCAAAGCATGTTATTGATTTGCATAACATATATCAAGATGAAGTTGTGTAGTTGCCACTATAGCCAAATAGCCTCACTTCCCATATTTCGTATTTGTTGTAAGTTTTACCCCCGTTGAGCTTTGTTTAGCCTTTATTCTTTGTCAACCCACATTATCCTCACCTAGCCTAGTTTAGGACAATCCACACCCTTGTTCTTAAAAGATAGTGAGCATAACTTAAATGAATTCCTTTTGAGTTACATTATGCAAGAAAATGAGTGTGGGGGAAGGAATGCTTGTTCTTAAGTATGTTTTGAGTTTCAACAGAAAAGAAAAACAGAAAAGAAAGAAAGAAAGAAAGAAAAAAGAGCTTGAAAAATGAAAGAATGAGTGATTGAAGAAAGGGCTCAAAACACCAATTCTGGCCCTAAATTGTCTCCCTTTTTGTTCCAAAGTTGAGTTTTCATTCAAAAGTGAATTCTAAGTTGAATCAATTGCCTTGCTCACTATTTCTTTAAGAACCTTTGTTTTCCATATCCCTTCTTTGTTATCCACACACCCCAAGCCCCATTACAACCCGTGACTTCAATCTTGAGTGTTATGTGTTTCAATTTGTGGAGTTTGAACTTGGTATGAGCATATGGTGTCACTGGTTCTCGCGTCTAAGTAGTAGCATTCCATTCATAAGATCATATCTAAACTTGATTATTAACTCCAGAAAATTGCGTTCTTTGTGATACATATATGTGAGTGTCGTTTTCATGTTTACATCAATCTTCTCACATATGACTAGATTAGGGTGTGTAGTTAGAAAATCTGAGTGAAAATTGAGTGCATATCTTGAAAGGAATTGAGCAAATTCTCTAAGGCATGTTACTACATTCAAAACATGGTTTTAAATGCTTAATTGCGAACTAGTATGTGGTGACTATGATTAAGAATGTACTTAAGGGTAAAGATGGCTAAATTCTGTGGGAATAATGATTTTTAACTTGTCATGTGCATTGGAAATCCCTGAAACGATTGTTGGAAGGTGTAGGTTGTGTTTTACGTGTTTAGTGTCGTTTTGTTTATTTGTTTTTATTCTGTTTTGCTCGAGGACTAGCAAAAGATAAGTGTGGGGGAGTTTGATAGGAGCATATTCATGCGACTTAAATGGCTTGTTCTCGTGCATTTACGTTATGTTTCTCTAGTTATTTTAGTCCTTTATGCTTCTTTTGTGGGTTTTCAGGTTCTAAGGGCTTAGGGAGCAAGAAAGTGCATTTTGAGGCTATTTGGGGCACTTTTGGGCATGGATTGGATAGATTAATCATGGAGCAAAGAGGATGGACGAAATTGAAGCCTTGTATGCTCTTTGGGGACATCAAACAAAGGGCCTAGCCCAATCAAACAAATCCTTTGAGCCATGGAAAACCTCTAGCCCAATCAAACACATTATGCCATGCAAACCAACCTATTTTAGGCCCATTCTATGTACTTAAACCCTAGCCCTTTAAACTAGTCCATTTATCACTTATCACTACCATTCACTTATCACTCACCACATATCATTCATTTATCACCACATATCATTCATTTATCACTTATCATACTCATAATCATCTACACATTTCAACCATTTAAACATATACACATTCACCCACATGCACTCACATGCATTCACATGCATTTCAAGCACCAAACATTCCTCAATGCCGTGTATTCCCAATTCCTTTCCAACATTTCACATGCATTTCCACCTTGGTCATGCTTTCCCATTTCATTATTCATTCACTTTGCATTCATTCAATTCCACCCCACATGCACCCTTTATTCTTTCATCATTCAACCACATTCCAATTCACCACGAAACAATCACACAAATCAGCCAACACATGCACCAAAACTGTCCATGCCGTGCATCCCTTCCACTTTCCAGCTTTCCCTTGCATTTCCACCACTCATTCTTCATCATTTCAACCACCTACATGCATTATTTATCTAACTCTTCATCATGCATCCAGAAAATGAGCAAGAAAGCTTCCCAAACACATGCATACACACACCATTTCCACCAAACACATGCAAGTCCAACATCAAAACTGTCCATGCCGTGCATCCCTTCCACTTTCCAGCTTTCCTAGCTGTTTTCCACCACATTCAAGCACATGCATGCTTAAACAAACAGCCATATGTTCCCTCCACTACTCCTATAAATACCCTAGCATTCATTCATTCATGGATCATCTCATTTCATACACAACACACCACAAACACTTCCATCTTCTCCCTAGCCGTGAGTTTCTCTCCATTTTCTGCACCATTTTCCATTTCCACCACTCCTCATCCATTTCCATAATCCCCCAATCCATTCAACACACCAACAACATCCCTTAGTCCTTGTGCCACAATAAAGAGGAAGATAAGAGAGCCTAAACGTTCATACAATTCAAGTTTGAGTTGTTGGAATGTTTAGGCGTTTCTTTGATTTCAATGTTTAATTTCAATTCTCTTTGTTTTGTAAGTAGGAGGAACTAAACCCCCCTTAGCTAGGGGGTGATTCGAAATATATGTTTATGCTTGCAATATGATTTGATTACTTTTAATTACGTTTCATAAGTTGTGAATTCAATTTGTTTAACTATTTGATTGATATCCTATTTATGTATGTTTATTAAGAATGAACGCTTAATTTTCATGCATGAATATGATGCTAGAATATAAGTGAGTTTCACGTAATAGTTATGAACTTATATTCACAAGTAGTGGAGGTTGCTTATAAACAATCGCGTTAAACAAATTCTTGGCATAAGTTTCATGCAATCATAGTAACGAATGCCTCGTCAACACTTATAGTTTTCATGTTGCTTAATGATTCTTGCTTGTATCTCTATTATGCAATTCATGTAGGGAACTTATGAGGAATGCTTTGGGTTGTCGTATGCAATCATCCAATTCATTAACTTAAGGAAAACTTGACGGTTAATTTAAGCGAACCTAATTAACCCGGAGCGTTGAGAATTCATAGTTTATTGAAAAGCAATTAGAAATCGTTTTGTATGCAAGTATAACATGTGTGGAGATGAACCCCTTGGCTATCATCCATTCATTCTATCTCATCAATTTCATAATTACATTCTGTCTAGTTTATTAACTTGTTTCGTTATTTCAATTTTCGTTCAAATCCAATCCCCCTTTATTTTGCTTAAGTTTTAGTCTTAATCTTTCTTACTTTTAGTTTTGCATTCTTCGCATTATTTAGTGTTTTAAAATTGTTTTTACATTTTTGAACTCAAATCCAAGTGGTTAACAAGCCCTTCTAATCCCCGGTCCAGAACGATCCCTACTTACGTACTTACTACAATTGACAAAACGAGGGTTTAATTTGTGTGCGTATAATTCTCGCATCAATAAGACACCAAACTAAACCAAATTCTAAAAACACAAACTAAATTGATTTCTAACTACTATGACTCAACAAAGTAAAGGGGGATTGGATTTGGACGAATTTAAACTAAAATGGATAGATTGTAAACAAAACAAATTGTAAATACGAATTTGATGGAATTGAATGGATGGGAAGCTAGCTAAGGGGTTCATCTCCACACATGTTATACTTGCACACAAAATGATTTCTAATTGCTTTTCAATAAACCATGAATTCTCAACACCCCGGGTTAATTAGGTCCGCTTAAATTAACCGTCAAGTTTTCCTTAAGTTAATGAATTGGATAATTGCATACGACAACCCAAAGCATTCCCCACAAGTTCCCTACATGAATTGCATAATAGAGATACAAGCAAGAATCATTAAGTTCTTTGAAAACCATAAGTGTTGACGAGGCATTCGTTACTATGAATTGCATGAAACTTATGCCAAGAATTTACTTAACGCGATTGTTTATAAGCAACCTCCACTACTTGTGAATATAAGTTCATAACTATTAGGTGAAACTTACTTATATTCTATCGTCATATTCATGCATGAAAATTAAGCGTGCACTCTCAATAAACATACATAAATAGGTTATCAATCAAATAGTTAAACAAATTGAATCCACAACTTATGAAACGCAATTGGAAGTAATCAAATCATATTGCAAGCATAAACATGTATTTCGAATCCCCCCCTAGCCAAGGGGGGGTTTAGTTCCTCATACGTACAAGACAAAGAGAATTGAAATTAAACATTGTAATCGAGGAAAAGAAACACCTAAAAATTCCAACAACTCAAACTTGAATTGTATGAACGTTTAGGCACTCTTCTCCTCCTCTTTGATGTGGCACAAGGTCTAAGGATAGTGTTTTGGAGGGTATTTGTATGTGGAATGGAGTGGGGAGTTGTGGAAATGGTTTATGGATGGTGTTTGGATTGGAAGGGAATGCACGGCACAAGATGTTCTAAGGGGAAGTGGTGTGTTAGTTGTGGTGTGAGAATGGAGAGATGGAATGAATGAATTGTGTGATAGGATTGCATGGTTTTATAGGGAGAGAATGGGTGAGAATGTGAGAGAATGTGGCTACATGATTAAGGAGGGAATGCATGTGGAATAAAGAGGGAATATGGAAGAGAATGTGGTGCAATGATGAAGTGGGAAGGTGGAATTGCAAAGGGGGAATGCTGGAAATGCATGTAATGCACGGCAATGGGATTTTTGGTGGTGTAAATGCATGTGTTTGCATGTGAATTGAAGCTAGGGTGAATGATGATGAATGCATGTGGATTAAATAATGAATGGTGGCTACAATAATGAAATGGAATGGCTGGAAATGCAAGGGGAATGCACGGCAAAGGATGTGTTTTGGTGTTGGAAATGAATGTGAAACCATGTGAGTGATTAGGGTGAATGAAAGGTGAATGAATAATGAAATGGGGAAGCATGTGAGTGACAACTAGGTTGAATGATGATGATTGCATGTGGCTTAATGAAAACATGTGAATGAATGAGGATGTGTGGCTGTAAGGTTGTAATTTAGGGTGTTGAAAGGTTTTGCATGGCTTTGAAGTGATTGTGGATGTTGGAATTGGAAGGGAAGGCATGGCCTTGGGGTTGGTTTAAGAGAGAATGGGCTAGGCCCTTTGTTGTATGTCCTAAAGTGCATACAAGGCTTCAATTTCGTCCATCCTCTTGGCTCCATGGTTAAGCTATCCAATCCATGCCCAAAAATGCTCCAAATAGCTTCAAAATGCACATTCTTGCTCCCTTTGCCATTAGGACCTAAAAACAAACGAAAATAGCTTAAACTACTAAAACAACTATGAATTAACAACATAAATGCACGAAAACAAGCTCAGTAAGTCGCCTAAATATGCTCCTATCATCTATCACACATCTTTTCACCTAATTCTAGTTAACTTTCATATTAAATGTTACTTTTTCAATTTTGAAAAAAAATTAACGAAGGTTAAGTCAAAGGACACGTGACATGACAATGATTATACACCATAGATTATGGTGGTAAGCAAAAATGCTTTCATTTGTAAATCCTCCATACATAGTGAAATAGAAAAACAAACACCATCTTAGTGGCCGTAATCGAATTGGCAAACCACTTAAATTTTGTATTTATGAATTTACGTTTCAAGATCATTAATTGCCAATCAAAAAAAAAAAAAAAAAAAAACGGGTGGAAGAAAGGAAACAGGAGTGTTGTGAAAGGAATTGATTTAAAATAAAAGTGAAGCTAAAGTGAAATGGGTTTACTAAAAGTATAGTTAAAATTAACTTATCATTTAAAATAAAAAGAAGAATAATGATTTAAAATTTTAATATAAGAAAATGGTTATTATCATTTAAAGGAGGATGGCAAAGGAAGCAAATGGAAATGGAAATGATAATAGTAATATTTCTCAATTATACTGTTGGATATTATTGATATTTTATTTATTGATAGTATGATATATTTTGGTTACTAACTAGTTTGATTAGGGTTGTAGATTGTATAATGTTACATTGTATTTACATAAGCATTCATGCAAAGGCAAAGCAAGAAAAAATGTCGAATTGTGTAAAGTGTTTGAGTTGTGAGGATATTCAAAGTCTAGAGAATGCTTTGAATATAAAATAATGAACCTTTTTATGTCAGGCATCGAGGGAAGTTTGTTGATTATGAAATAATGAAACCTTGTTTATGTCAAGCATCGGGGAAGGTCTTGGGTATATAAATGAGTGTCGGGGGAATGTCTATATAATAAAGTGAAAATTGATAATTAAATTATAAAAATTGCACTTAAGGGATGAACGTGTTAACTCATATTCTTAGGTATTCAAAGCCAAGTGGTATATGTGACAGCCCGTCCTGAATTATTTGTACCTTAGGTGCGAAAAGACTAAAATACCCTTGGACGTAATTGGTGTTGTGGGGTGTTGTTTTGTTGTTTTTGGTGGTTGACTCTACAGGACACACACACACACACACACACACACACACACACACACACTTCCGTGACTCTCTCTTTCTCTTCTTCTCTCGGACTTCATCCCATTTCCTTCGCAAATGTACGGACGAACTTCAAAACCAATCTTCCATGCACGGATCGATGTCTAGAAGGTAAGATTCGAACTACTTGCAAGCTCCTGAGTTTATCCATACCATTTGTGAGACTCGAAACCTTCGAAAACCTCGAGAACCCTAATCCCAGTTTTCATGCACTGTTCATGCACACATGATCGTGAAGTTTTTAGGAGTTTTTAAGGCCACTGGGAGCTTTAGGAGGTCCTCACGAAGCTCGGAGAAGAAAGTTGGAAAGAATTGGACGTTGGGATCGTGAGGGAATATCGTGGGTATTTCTGGCGAGATTCCGTTGGTTTTAGGGCTTCAAAGTGGTAAGGTTTTGTTCTACTCATAGTAAGCTTCAATTTCGTACCAATGTCATGGAATTTGGTTGAGAAATGAAGAAGATATGAAGTTTTGAAAAATTTTCCAGTTTCCGGCAACGCTGACGGCAGGCGGCCGGCGAGACTCACCAGAGAAGACGAGGGAATATTCCGTTATGTTAACGGAATATTCTTAACAGCGTTAGGTTAGTTTTAATGGAATATGCTTGCTTTTGGACAGAATATTTCCTAACGCCGTTAGGGATTCCGTCCGTGTGCCAAGCACGTGCCTGTGCGTGGCCGGCGCGTGGGGGCGTGTGAGACGTCAGAAAATTCTTTTAAAAATATGGGGATGTTCGTGAGGTTGAGTAGATCACGTTGGTGTATTCATACACCCCATTTGAGCATTGTATGAGAAGTTATTACCTAGTCTTGGGTATGTGCTTTAAATTAACATTTTTATAGTTGTTTCGCATATAGGTGAGACCTATCCTGAGGACGAGCGTAGTTACTCGAGACAAAGGGGTTACGACCCTTCCACATACCAATGAGTGGCCTTTTGGTTTTCCGTATATATGTCCTAGAAAATGAAATGGAATGTTTATATGTTTTAAATGCCATGCATAGCGTTTGCCTATTTATTTATGCATTAGTAGTTGCATATATGTATGTTTGATGCTGCGGACACACAGGTAAGTGCCAGGTAAGTTATAGTGTATAGTTGTGACGTAGTAGTTATGTGATATGCATAGAGAGCTCATAACCTACACCCCCGGTGTTAGTGCTCCTGCCCAGAGTAAGGCACAGTCCTTCACGTGATGTTCACCTCCCGCACCACACGCTCATTTTGGATCCAAGTTAGGTGCACAGTCTTGTCGTACAGACCACTATAGGTGGTTCCAACTCGTAGGTGACCCGCGATTATTCGCCCAGTCTTTGAGTGATCGTAGCACTTGAGCGTATTTATTTACACCCAGTCATGTCGTACATACCACTTTAGGTGGTTCTGACCCGTGTGCAGGTATAGTTAGTGAGTTGGGGATTTGAGCTCTAGATTCAGCCATACAGGTCACGTTAGGTGACTCCGGTTGACATGTTATTTGCTTTGATTGACATTGCCTGGATTCCTTACAGTTTATGTGGAGGCATTCAACATGGCATATTTCTGAGCATGTTTTCGATATATGTGTATATTCTATTTTCTGGGAAACCATACAAGTTTTACGGCGAGGGGTTAGAACTTTTGATATTGAAATGATTTTGAAAAGCTTTGTTTTTGCCCACTCACATTTTTTGTTTTGCACCCCTTCAAGTTCTAGTTGGATAGCTCTTTTGGTGGCTTACGAGGAATCTAAGAAAAATCCGACAGACTATCACCAGTGTAAGACCACCTTTGGGTGTTTAGTTAGTGTTTGTTCCTCTAGACTGCACTAGGCTTTCTGTGCTCTGAATATTATTTTTCATACTTACTGCTTGCACTTGTATGTTAACTACTTGGTGTGTAGTTTGGTTTTTATTTTTTTTCGCACTTTTATATTAACTTTTGCTCTCGCATTATGCACATTGTTACGTCACCTTCACATGACAGCCATCATGCCTTGATTTCGGTCGGGGTGTGTCAGTTTGGTATCAGAGCCTAGGTTTGGCAGTCTTGCTTATTTTCTGAGTGTTCTAATTGTTTTGGTGTCTTCTGTCAGAACTATCCCACCTCGTAGGGAACCACGTCGCTCTGCTGAGCCTAGTTTCCCCGATGTAGCTCAATTGGGGAAAGCTATTACTATTGCCATTCAGTCGGTGCTCTGCCCTCCCCAGAGGACTCCTCTGGAGACCATGTATAATTTAAAGCTAGATAAGTTTGAGAGCCATGAGGGTTTTGAGGGAGTTGAGCGGTGGCTAGAGCATATTGAAAAGACCTTTCATGTATTGCATAATCAGGGGAATCTTTCTGTTGAAAAGTGGGTTGAGACGTCATCATGGTTCTTGGGTAAGGAATCGTCATCCTGGTGGGAACAGGAGGTCCGTTGTTTGACCCCAGAGGAAATGACTGACTGGGAAGTGTTTAGGCAGTTGTTTAGGAAAAGGTTTGTGCCTCCTGAGTACATTGATCGTAAGAAGCAAGAGTTTACTGAATTGAGGCAAGGGAAGTTAACGGCGAATGAGTATTATCAGAGGTTTACTGATTTATCCCGTTATTATCCAGAGGTTGCAGCCAATCCGGGTGAAATGCTTCGTCGTTTTCGATTGGGTACTAAGAAGAAGTGGCGTTCTATGGCGACCACTACTCCTTACGACTCTTATCAGGAGTTCTATGAGAATTTGTTGAGGATTGAGGATTCTGAGAACATGCCCAGCGAGAGTGAGGAAGAAGAAAAAGATGCCAATTAGAGGAAAGACGACAAAGGCAAAGGTCAGGCATTTCTAGGACCTCACAAGACCCAGAGTTTTAAGCGAGGTGGGACTAGTTCGAGTTCTTCCAGCGGTGGCTTTAGTGCCACTGGTCAGGGAAGAGGTGGTAGATTTTCTGGGGGTCCTAGAGGTTAGAGACAGGGCGATACTGGTAGAGGCAGAGTTCTGTTTTGCCGTAGGTGTAATAATCGGCATTTTGGAGAGTGCAGGAGAGGCAGCAGTGGTTGTTTCACTTGTGGGCAGATGGGACATCGAGCTGCAAATTGTCCCCAGAGTTAGCAGAGGCCCTAGCAGTCTTTCTTGCCACCACCTGCACCGATCCAGCAGGTCCCAAGGCCTGGTAGTTATGGTCAGACGGGTCGTGGTGATGCCTACTATTATTAGGGTGATGCCGTTCCTTATGCTCCAGGACAATATCTGTATCCCCAGGATCCTTATTCTCAAAGTGGGTATCCTCAATTTTCAGGTGGTTATATACCATATCCTCTCATTCCAGCGAGTGAATCTCAATGGTACCAGGGAAGACAGCCTCAGCAGGGAGAGATTGCTACTAGTAGTGCGGGATCTTCAAGGCAGTCTGGTCAGCCTAGTCAGGGGCGTAATGTGTAGAGTCGAGGTGGTCAGACTAGTAGAGGTCGTGGTGGACAACAGCAGACCCATGGGCGTATCCACAATATTTCTCTGCAGGATGCTCAGAATAATCCAGACTTGATCATGGGTACGTTAAATATCCTTGGTTATTTTGCTAGAGTATTGATTGACTGTGGTGCTACACATTCTGTTATTTCTCATACATTTGCTCAAGTGACGCAACCTCACCCTACACCTCTAGGGTATGATTTAGAGTTTGCTATGCCTAGAGGGGAGAGATGTTATGTCGATTGTGTGTATCCAGGATCTCCAGTGATGGTGGAGGATGTAGTTATGCTAGCTGACCTTATCCCGTTAGATATTGTTGATTTTGATGTGATTTTGGGTATAGATTGGTTGCATTTTAATCATGCCAATATAGATTGCTACGGGAAAATAGTTACCTTCCATCGTTCTAGATTACCTATGGTTACTTTTGTGGATGAGCAGAGTGGGGTGAGACTTGGCGTTATTTCTGTTGTGCAGGCAAAAAGGTTGTTAGCAAAAGGTTGCCAAGGATACTTAGCTCATGTAGTGTTGAACGATGTTGCTCCTAGTAGTGTGAAGGACATAAGGGCAGTCAGGCATTTTCCTGATGTTTTGCCTAATGATTTACCTGGATTACTGCCAAACTGAGATGTGGAGTTCACCATTGATTTGTAGGTACTAATCCTATATCCTTGACTCCTTATCGTATGGCTCCTGCTGAGTTGAGGGAATTGAAAATCCAGTTGCAGGAATTAGTGGATAAAGGTTTTATTCAGCCTAGTACTTCACCCTGGGGAGCTCTAATGTTGTTTGTGAGGAAGAAAGACCAGACTTTGAGGCTATGCATTGATTACCGGCAATTGAATCGGGTAACAATTAAAAATCATTATCCATTGCCGCATGTAGATGATTTGTTTGATCAGCTTCGAGGTGCTTATGTATTTTCTAAGATTGATTTAAGGTCTGGTTATTATCAGTTGAAGATCAGTAGTGAAGACGTCCCTAAGACAGCTTTTAGGACTCGTGATGGTCAGTACGAGTTTCTGGTAATGCCATTTGGATTGACGAATGCACTAGCTGATTTTATGGATTTGATGAACCGAGTATTCCAGCCATATTTAGATAGGTTTGTCATTGTCTTTATTGACAATATCCTAGTATACTCTAAGTCTAAATCTGAGCATGTTCGACATCTTACTTTGGTGTTGAAAAGGTTGAGGGAATAGCAAATGTATGCTAAGTTTAGCAAGTGCCAATTTTGGTTAGATCAAGTGGCATTCTTGGGACACGTCATATCTGCTCAAGGTATTTTGGTGGATCCTCAAAAGGTGGCAGAAGTGGAGAAATGGGAGCAACCACGGACCGTCACTGAGGTGAAGAGTTTCCTTGGTTTAGCAGGGTATTACCAATGGTTCGTAAAGGATTTTTCCGTGATTGCTTTACCACTGACGAGGTTAACGAGGAAGGATGTTAAATTTGAGTGGGATGATAATTGTGAGCAGAGTTTCCAGCAATTGAAGTATTGTTTCACTCATGCACCTATTTTGGCACTTCCAGACGATAATGGTAATTTTTACAGTGATGCTTCCTTAAATGGTAGGGTGATTGCTTATGCTTCACGACAATTAAAGCCTCATGAGTTGAATTACCCTACACATGATTTGGAGTTAGCGGCCATTATCTTTGCTTTGAAGATGTGGAGACATTATCTTTATGGAGAAAAATGCAAGATCTTTACGAATCATAAGAGTCTTTAATATCTTTTCACTCAGAGGGATCTTAATCTTCGTCAGCAGAAATGGTTGGAACTGCTTAGTGATTATGATTGCACGATTGATTATCAACCTGGTCGTGCGAATGTGGTAGCTGATGCACTTAGCAGAAAATCTCAGGGTTGTATTAATGTGTTGTACGTTAGTCATGTTCCTCTTCTAGCAGACTTGAGATCAACTGGAGTGAGGTTAGAGGCAGAAGATCAGGAGGTAGCCTTACTTGCTAATTTTCAAGTTAGGCTGATTTTAATTGATCATGTACTGGAAGCCTAGATGGTTGATGAAGAGACCCAAGAATTAATTCAAGCAAGGAGTCAAGGGAAAAAGAAAGACTTCAGAGTTCAAGAATCGGATGGCATGCTTATGCAAGAGAGTAGAATGTTTGTGCCAAATAATATGGAATTAAAGAAAGCAATTCTTGATGAAGTGCATATCTTAGCTTATGTGATGCATCTAAGAGCTACTAAAATGTATCATACCATTCAACCATTTTATTATTGGCTGGGTATGAAAAGAGAGATAGCTGAGTATGTGAATAAGTGTGCCATTTGCTAACAAGTTAAAGCTGAAAGGAAGAAGCCGTTTGGGTTGTTGCAGCCGCTTCCCGTTCCAGAGTGGAAATGGGAAAACATTTCTATGGATTTTGTGTACAAGCTTCCGCGTACACATAATGGTTTTGACGGCATTTGGGTGATAGTTGATTAGCTTACTAAGTCAGCGCATTTTATTCCAGTGAGGCAAAAATATTCTTTGGGCCGATTAGCTGAATTATTCATATCGAAGATTGTGAAGTACCATGGTGTTCCAGTAAGTATTGTCTCGGATCGTGACCCAAGATTTACTTCTAAATTTTGGGTGGCTTTTCAGCAAGCTTTAGGTACGAGATTACTCTATAGAACGACATATCATCCTCAGACAGACGGACAATCAAAGAAGACCATTCAGACGTTGGAGGATAAGTTGAGATCTTCGGTGTTGCAGTTTGGCGATGCGTGGCACAAGCAGTTGGATTTAATAGAATTTGCCTACAACAACAGCTTTCATTCGAGTATCGGCATATCACCATTTGAGGCACTGTATGGTAAATCTTGTCGCATACCCTTATGTTGGTCAGAGGTCGGAGAAAGAGTTTTGGTGGGTCCAGAAATTGTTAAGGAAACTACTCAAAATGTTTAAGTAATTAAGTTTAACCTGAAAACGGCCCAAGATTGACAAAAGAGCTTAGCAGACTGGCATGCTACTAACAGAGTGTATGAAGCGGGTGATTGGGTGTTTTTGAAGCTCTCATCGTGGAGAGGTGTAGTACGGTTTGGAAAGAAAAGCAAGCTAAGTCCCAAGTATATCAGACCATATATGATCACCGAGCGAGTTGGTGAAGTGGCTTACAGGCTTGAGTTACCTTCTTAGCTAGCTAAAGTGCATAATGTTTTTTATGTGTCCATACTTCGTCATTACGTTGCAAATCCGTTGCATGTGATACCTTCACAACCATTAGAAATTAACCCGGATTTGTCATATGACGAGGAACCAGTAACGATTCTGGATTGGAAAGAAAAGGTTCTGAGGAACAAGACTGTGAGTTTAGTGAAAGTTTTGTGAAGGAATCACTCAGCGGAGGAGGCTACTTAGGAGACGGAAAATCGGATGAGAGATTTGTATCCTCGATTGTTCTATGGTTACTAGTGGTTAGACTGAGTTGTTTGGAATTTTGGGATGAAATTTTTTTAAGGTGGGTAGGTTGTGACAGCCAGTCCCTAATTATTTGTATCGTAGGTGCAAAAAGACTAAAATACCCTTGGACGTAATTGGTGTTGTGGGGTGCTGTTTTTGGTGGTTGACTCTACAGGACACATACGCACACACTCCCATGACTCTTTCTCTCTCTTTTTCTCTCAGACTTCATCCCATTTCCTTTGCAAATGTACGGACGAACTTCAAAACCAATTTTCCACGCACGGATCGAGGTCTAGAAGGTAAGATTCGAACTTCTTGCAAGCTCTTGAGTTCATCCATACCATTTGCGAGACTTGAAACCTTCGAAAACCTCGAGAACCCTAACCCCAGTTTTCATGCATTGTTCATGTACACGTGATCGTGAAGTTTTTAGGAGTTTTTAAGGCCACTGGAGCTTTAGGAGGCCATCACGAAGCTTGGAGAAGAAAGTTGGAAGGAATTGGACGTTGGGATCGTGAGTTATAGGTTTGGCCGGAATATCGTGGGTTTTTCCGACAAGATTCCGTTGGTTTTAGGGCTTCAAAGTGATAAGGTTTTGTTCTACTCGTAGTAAGCTTTAATTTGGTACCAATTTTATGGAATTTGGTTGAGAAAAGAAAAAGATATGAAGTTTTGAAATTTTTTCCAGTTTCCAGCAACGTAGACGGCGGTGCTGATGGCGGCGGCCAGCGAGACTCACCGGAGAAGACAAGGGAATATTCTGTTAAGTTAACGGAATATTCTTAACAGCGTTAGGTTAGTTTTAACGAAATATGCTTGCTTTTGGAAGAAATATTCCGTAACGCCGTCAGGGATTCCGTCCGTGTGCCAAGCACATGCCTGCGCGTGGCCGACACGTAGTCGACGCGTGGGGGCGTATGAGACATTAGAAAATTATTTTAAAAATATAGGGATGTTCGTGAGGTTGAGTAGATCACGTTGGTGTATTCACACACCCCATTTGAGCATTGTATAAGAAGCTATTACCTAGTTTTGGGTATGTGCTTTAAATTAACGTTTTTATAGTTGTTTCGCATATAGGTGAGACCTATCCTGAGGACAAGCGTAGTCACTCGAGACAAGGGGGTTACGACCCTTCCACATACTAGTGAGTGGGCTTTTGGTTTTCTGTATATACCTATATACTTGTGGTTTTTCCTAGAAAATGAAATGGAATGTTTATATGTTTTAAATGTCATGCATAGCGTTTGCCTATTTATTTATGCATTAGTAGTTGCATATATGTATGTTTGGTGCTGCGGACGCACAGGTAAGTGCCAGGTAAGTTATAGTTTATAGTTGTGACGTAGTAGTTATGTGATATGTATAGAGAGCTCATAACCTGCACCCCCGATGTTAGTGCTTCTACCCAGAGTAGGGCACAGTCCTTCACGTGATGTTCACCTTCCGCACCACACGCTTATCTTGGATCCAAGTTAGGTGCACAGTCCTGTCGTATAAACCACTATAGGTGGTTCCGACTCGTAGGTGACCCGTGATTATTTGCCCAGTCTTCGCGTGATCATAACACTTGAGCGTATTTATTTACACCCAGTCCTGTCGTACATACCACTTTAGGTGGTTCCGACTCGTGTGCAAGTATAGTTAGTGAGTTGGGGATTTAAGCTTTAGATTTAGCCGTGTAGGTCACGTTAGGTGATTCCGGTTGACATGTTATTTGCATTGATTGACCTTACCTAGATTACTTACAGTTTATGTGGAGGCATTCAACATGGCATATTTCTGAGCGTGTTTTCGATATATGTGTATATTCTATTTTCTGTGAAACTATACAGGTTTTACGGCAAGGGATTAGAATTTTTGATATTGAAATGATTTTGAAAAGCTTTGTTTTTGCCCACTCACACTTTCTGTTTTGCACCCATCCAGGTTCTAGTTGGATTGCTCTTTTGGTGGCTTACGAGGAATCTAAGGCATATTTGACAGACTATCATCAATGTAGGACCACCTCTGGGTGTGTTTAGTTAGTGTTTGTTCCTCTGGACTGCACTAGGCTTTCTGTGCATTGAATATTATTTTTCACACTTACGCTTGCACTTGTATGTTAACTACTCTGTGTGTAGTTTGGTTTTTATTTTTATTTTTTTGTACTTTTATTATCATCCTTTGCTCCCGCACTGTGCATATGGTTACGTCACCCTCACGTGACGGCCAGCACGCCTTGATTTCGGTCGGGGTGTGTCAGTGTAAGCATGGTATAGGACATGTAGGCTTGGGTGGCTTAGATATGTGTCACTGGGATTAGAAGAAAGTGAGTACATTCATGCATCTCATTTTACATATATTTTATGCATTTGAAAAAATTGTTACATTCTAACCATTATTTGGTCGGTACTTTTTGTTGTGAATTAATGTATGCACTAATGTTATTCCACTGCTTATTCAATAAACTTTATGTAGTAAACTCAAGCGTTTATTATGTAAAAGTTACTAACTAGTGTTATATGATGTATTATGTTTCTGCTACAAATTATTATTGTACTGTAATTTTTCCTCATCGTGTCTTGGTTATATAATTTATTTCTACAGCTAAAATATAACTTATACCCTAACTCGTGAATAGTCCTTGTTCACCAGTCGTAGTGTGACAATTTTTTTCTTTAGTCACTTAAAGGAAAGGGACTATATAAAAGGTGTTAGGCCATCTCCAACCGAAGGGTCCAGAGGACCAGAGGGTCGAAAGTAACTTGAAAACCGTCTCCAACCGAGGGCCAGGCTAAAGGGCTTGTGAGCCTCACTGGACAAAAAAGGTCTAAAGGGCTAACCAGTTGGCCCAAATGAGCCAGCCAGCCAACCCCGCTGGCTAGCCCAATTTCATTTTTTTTTTTTTTTTGTTCTTTTCCATTTGCCTAGCCCACTTTAGAGTTTAGGGCTTAGGTGTGACAACCCGTCCCTAGTTCTACGATTTTATAAATTTTAAAAGAATGAATTTATGCCCAATGCCCTAGAGGTGAAGGTTTTGACTTTCTTTGACCAACCTATAGAGAAACATTTGACTTATTCACTTAGCGCATTTGTGTAGTATTTGTCGGTACAAACACATAGGCGAAATCAGTTTGCAAGTCCATATTATATCGATATAGTTACGGACGTTTGAAGTTATAAAACTATATATTGTGGGAATTATTTAATTTTCACATGTGGGTTAAAGGTTAAATTAATTAAAATAAAGGGGACCAATCAGCTTTTTAGAGGGAGGAAAAGGAGAACCAATCAGGAAGAAAGAAAAAAAAATAAATAAATAAAGAAACCTTGCCATCGGGCAATGCAACCGCACACCCCCAAACGGATCGAACTCCGGCGATTTTCGCCATTTTTTCCGTTGAACCACTACCATCCAACACTTGCAAAATGCTCAATGACTTTCCCTTTTCCATTTCCACCCAAGATCGAAAGGTTTAAGGACCATAATTGTGAAAAACCTCACCGGAGCATCGGAGGTGCTCGACGGTGATTCCTCCGGTCTGGCTAGTTTCACCACCCACCACCACTCTTAATCAACTCCCCTTGGACCTAGGAACAAAACCCAATCAGTTGTAGGGGCATTGGAACATCGAGGAAATTGAATTAAAGAACACCCATCTTAGGGTTTCCGGTGGGTTTGAGTGAATTTGGGGCTTTTCCTGGCCAAATTGGACTTGGCCACAGGTATAAAACTTGCTATACTCATTGAGATCTTCATTTCTATAGTCGAATTTTCCGACAAATCGGGGTGGCTGACCGCCACTCGCGGCGGCAACTTGGCCAGTAGGCCGACGATGTTCTTTTAAGTTCAATTAGATGTTCTGATGCCATAATTGATATCCATATGATGTGGTTTGATTGTTGGAACTTAGTTTCATTACGACCCATCACTTGACCTTTATAAGAATTGATGATTTGTCCATTCGATCGTCACCAAACTTTAATACATTATAGTATAATACGTAATATTTAAGGACCATAGAAACTTATGGATCGAGAATCCAACGTACGGATCTTCCCGAATTGGATTTGTAAGTTTATAAAATAATGTTGACCGCCCCTTGGTTTTGGCAATTGGTGGAGATCCAACCATTGGATCATAATGAAACATTAGGACGTGGTTCTAGGAACATAATGTGAATCTTTGGAAGTAACGGATCGGAAATCCATGATGCAGATCTTCCGAAGTGAATTACGTAGGGATGTGTTTTATGTAAATTATGTATTCTATCTGTAAGAACACTGAGACGTGATTTGATAATTGTTCTAGGAGACATTGGTTCTTGATGTCTCGATATGCATGCCAGGGAGTCGTAGCGCGGACCTTAGGTGAGTGGGTCTTTTCCTTTCTATCGTATATATATATATATATATATATATATATATATATATATATATATATGATTGATAATTCCACAAACGTTTATAAATTGATTATTGCTTATGATTACTGTGAATGCTTTGAAATACTAACGTGAACTACGAATGGCTTGATCCCTATTTAGGGTACGTAGGTAGTCTAACGAGACGTTAGATGCAGCCATAGAAGAAGTGAAATTAAATAATTGAGACAATAGCTTTGTTTGGGGAATTGAACAATGTGAGGGACATTGGTGTAAAATGTGAGATTTAACCTTATATGTTGGTGGTTAAATATTGGTTATAAGTCAATGTGTGAAGAATCAAGAAATTAAAGTAAGGAAACGTAAGTAATGTTAGTTAATTAAACTAGTGTCTAGTTGGACTTATCACCGATGATTATCCCCGAAAATAAATAGTTCGAGAGTAGGGCGTTACAGCTTATGCATTTTATGCCATATTATATATATATATATATATATATGTATATAATTGAAAATGCTATGACATGGTTGAGTATTAGGTTGCATCATAGTATATCCATATGTCTATTACCTGCACGCAATTATTGTGAATGCTTTGAAGTGCAAAGGTGAACGCAGGACACACAAGTAAGTTCAGGTGAGTTTATGGTATTAGTTGAATTGATGGAGTTATGGCATGACTACATTTATGTGTTAGGCAACTCCGACATTGTCGTAAAGGTTGCCCATGAGTTGTACATGTCATATTGAGATGCATTGAGAACTCATAAATCTGCACCTCGGTGTTAGTGCTCTCGCCCCTGGCCAGGGCACAGTCCTTCACGTGATGTTCACCTCTCGCACCTTACGCTCACCTTGGACTCAAGGTAGGTGCACAGGCCTGTCGTACAGACCACTACAGGCCTGTCGTACAGTCTTCACGTGATCGTAGCACTTAAGCGTACTTATTTACACCTAATTTTGTCATACAAACCACGAGAAGTGGTTCCGACTCGTGTGCAGGCATGTTTGATGAGTTATAGATTAAGTCGTACAGGTCACTATAGGTGACTCCCGACTTATATGCTAGCCTTAATTGATGAGATATGGATACGTTGTACAAGTCACTATAGGTGACTCCCGACTTATATGCTAGCCTTGATTGATGAGATATGGAGAAGTCATACAGGTCACTATAAGTGACTCCAACTTATGTGCTAGCATTGATTGATGAGATATGGATAAGTTGTACAGGTCACGTGAGGTGACTCTAGCTAGCATGTTGATGAGCTATTGGTTCAATTGTACAGACCACAATAGGTGGATCTGACTGACATACCATTTCATATTGATTTATATTCACATGGGTTACTTATTCTTGTTGAAATATTTGACACGACATAACTGTGAGACTGTTATTTTGATTAAACTTTAGAGTTATAGTCACGCCTGTTATTTTCTGGGAAATTATACAGGTATTACGACGAGGGGCTACTGCCTTTGGTAATTGAAATTGGTTTGAAAAGTTTTGTTTCACTCACTCACATTTTCTATTTTTGCACCCCTCCAGGTTCTAGCAGCAAAGTTCCGTATTGACGAGGATTCGTGGCACTTTTCAGTACTGATGTCTTCTTATGATGATATAATCATTATCTTACCTTACTGTATTATACCTATGCTCTGTATCATGCGTGAAATTGGTCCAGACCCGCTCACCTGTCACTCGTGTACTTAGGCAAATTAGATTTTAATTTATTCACATTTTTACATTATCACACTTTATGGGTTTTTTTTTGTTTTTTGGTCCCAGCCCTTTTTTTTTTTTTTATGCCCAACCCACTTTTTTTTTTTAATTTTATTTCTAATTTTTTCCTACACCATTTCTCACATATTTTTCACCATTCCATATTATCTTACCTCATTTTATTTCAATTCTTTATATTCCATACTATAACCCTTTTACCCTTGGTTGGAGACGGTTTTTTGTGACAGGGTTAAAACAAGCCTTATGGTCCTCTGTTGGAAATAGTAAGAAATATAGTCTTGTACTGTTCATTAAAATATTAATTTCATGAAGGGCCAGAGGGCTAAAATGAGCCCTCTGGCCAGCCTTCGGTTGGAGATGGCCTTATAACTCTAGCCAAACTCATCCCTATGTCACTCATCTCCTTTTCACATATATCATTGGTGTGGAGAAATTAGAGGTTTCCTTTTTGAGAACTTTTGAGATTCTATTCCATCATCCAAATTTAAGGGAGTCAAGTAACAAAAGGTAGCAAAGGAATGGAGGTAGTCTTCTGGGTGGGTAGCCTTTGCTTACGCAAAGAGGTTTCTACTAAGGAATAACAAATTCATCTCTTTTCTTGTAGAGTTAAGTCTTGGTTTACCACTATTAAGCTTTGAATTTCATAGTTAAAGATTTGTTATTTGAGTGCATATGAACCAACTTTCGTCTTTTAATTATTAAATGCTTTATGTATGTTGCTCAAACGATATTTGATAAACAAATTTTTTCCTTCAAGAATCAAAGGTCATCTTTCTGGCGACGCAAGGAGACCTAAAGATGGATATAGTTGAAGGAAGAAGTTTCAAGAAGAAAGAGTTTGCTGGAATCCTTGAATTGGTCTCCAAGTTCGCTCCAAGGTTATCCGTATTTCTCACCATCTCTTTTTCCTGTGAAACTGTTTTGGTCACATCAGCCAACTAGGCCGATGAGGTTGAAGAAGGTTTTGTTTTATTAAGCTTTCGTCGTTGCAAATTTTATATTGAAATCCAAACTTAAGTCTTAATTTGACTAAAATATATATATATATATATAATTAATTAATTAATTAAAATTTAAAATAACATAATGTACGATGAACGGACATTATTGATTGATTTTCCAGAGCCGGAGAGGATCCTTATTCGTTTTTGAAAAGCATAAAGTATGTACACCATTACACACCCGTATTGTAGAATTTTATTAGATTTTAACTTTTTGGTGCATGGAGAAGGAAAAAGTTGTAGTTTATTTTTTGCCGAAAGAAATTAATTTCCGCTTAATGTTTAGGAAAGGATGTATTTATGGCAAACCAAATCCAACCTGACCATCTTCTACCATTTGGCATGAATGTAATGATATCAATATACTTTGCCTCCCCCACTTTAAAAGTGTGATCTCACCTTACGAAAGAAGCGTGTTATTTACACATTTCTTTTTATTTCTCACATCTCTTGTTAATTTCTGTCATTTAATTTTCTTTAATTCATCTGATACGACAATCAAAAATTAAAAAATATGTTGGAAGTAAAAAAAATGTGTGAATCACTTCCTTTACGTGTCAGATTTTAGCATGAAGACAAAGAAAACGTTACTTGGCCATGATTTTCTTGGGGAAAATATGACCTGATTTTATTTTATATTTCTTGTCTTGCGTCCTCGAGCTTGTCATTGTTGTTAGAGGTGTGATATTCACATTCATTATTATTTTTCACTCATATTTTTAATTTTTAATCATCAATCATATGAATTGAAGAAGATTAAAAAACAGAAATTAATAAAAACTCTGTGGATAGCATACCCCTTGTTGTCATTACACTTTAAAAGATTAAAAGTTTCAAAATAAAACACTTTTGAGTTTAATTGATTACCTCTTTGTAGAAAATTAGTTGAGTTTTTTCTTCTCTATAGTTTGGGTTCTCTAGCGTGTACTGATATCAAAGACTTTTGATTGACACAATTATTAATGGTTGACGAATGACCTTTGGACGTAATGTGAAAGATTTCGGATTCGATGTTTTGAGCTAATGAGTTAGATAAAGTAAAATTCCAATAGCCTCTCTGGATCTAAAAGAAGTGGATAACTGTAACTTGCAACCAATTGTTCTTTTTTTTTTAGGAAAAAAAAAAAAGACATTTGGACGAGTAATATGAGCAAACATGACATTATAGGAAAGTGTTCGATCATATATAAATTATAATAGTTCAAGGGAACTCGGCTAAATAAAAATACACGAGAATCAGTAGTAGACAAAAACTCCAAGGAAAAATCGACAATATACTGTTTTGCCTATCATGCTCTCTTCACTTAATAATATGGTAAATTGCGATTTAACGTTTATCTTTAAGAAGAATAATGCTAAAAACACCTCAAAACTTCTTTTTTCCGACTCCCATCTGATGTGTACGTGTAATATTTTGGTATATCTTTTAGTCTGAAATCTTTTGTAGTGTGTTTCAAAGTAATTTGTGATTTTAAAATGACAGAAAGTATTTTTTAGAATTAATCCTAATGAGTGGCCTCCTTTCCAGATGATAACAATCACTAGTTAGGGTCAATACTATAAATGTCTTTACAAAATTACAAGAAGTGATTTTCATACTCCCATTTTCTCCAATTTTTCTCCATTACGGTTTTATTTTTTTTTAAATAAGAGAATAACAAATAAGTTTTTCAATAGGAAATTTTTTATTACACTCAACACCAAAACAATATTCTCCGGTAGTTGGGTGCCAATGTATCACAAACAAATAAAAGGTACGGCAAATACTGAAAGAAAGATACTCCGACCAACAAACTTGTACAATACATACCTAACTTCATCTTAGCTTGGTGTTCTTCATTGGATAGAAGCTCCTTCCTCGTTTCCGGGCTCGAAAATCATCCAACCTTTGTCACCAAATTAAGACGAGCAATTTTTGATCATCGGATAGGCAGTTCCTAGGATAGTAAACTGTTCCGTTGTGTCCGACCACTGAACCTCCAAAATTAGGATCCAGTGGGCGGAATCACCCTTAATATAACGGGTGCGTACAATAAATTTGTTTTAATTCAAGAGATGTTCTATAGTTCTAGTACTTGTTTAAATTCACTCACTAAGCTAAGAGGTGCGCCCTGTTGTCCGGATCACTCGTGCCACCATCACCATGAGCAACTTGCTTTTTCTTTTCGAGCAGTTTATTGGCTTTTCTCCACTTGTGGAACTTACCAAACAAGACCTCCATATCTTCAAGGGTTCTGCCTTGTGTTTCCGGGAGCATCGTAAAAAAGAGGATCCAACCAACAATGCCGATGGCCGCATAAAGAAAGAAGGTACCACCCATTGTGATGGCCTTATACAACGTAATGAAGGTCATTGAGAGAATGCCACTCATCAACCTATTCACGGCCACTCCCATACCACACCCTTGAGCCCGCAGCCTCAACGGGAAGATCTCAGAGCTGTAGACCCAGGCAATGGGCCCAATCCCAATTGAGAAGAACCCGCCATAGGCTAATACGCAGCACAAGCACAAAACAACTGCCCACGTCATTCTAACCCCTTCGTGTTGATCAACAATGGTAAGGCTTGTACCAAGACACACCAGGGAGCCTACCATACCAGCCATACTCGTTAACAGTAGTGGACGCCGTCCAACCCGATCAAGGAAAAAAGTAGCGACTAAGGTGAAGACAGTTTTGGAAAGTCCAACTCCCACGGTGCAGAGTAGCAATTGGTCTGAGTTGGTGATCCCAGCCTTTTCAAAGACTCTTGGACTGTACAAAACAAGGGCGTCTATACCTGAGGCTTGCTGAAAGAAGTGGAAACCGAGGGCTGCAATTACAATATGACGAACGGTTGGTGTCGGACGAACAAACAATTCCTTCCACACGCCTTCACCTTGGCTGTGACCAGAGACCTGAAGGATATCATCATTGCACTCCTCGGGGATTCCAGCAGCTTCTTTGATGTCGGCTAGTCTGAGCATGGACTCTTCTTTGGAGTCTGAGGTTCTGTCCAGGACTTGCTTGGCTTCGCCGAGTCGACCCTGCATGACGAGCCACCGAGGCGACTCAGGCATTGCCAAGACACCGACGGCAAGACCAACTGAGGGAATTGCGCCAACACCGAGCATGAGCCTCCACCCCAAGTCAAGAGGGCAAAAGGAGAAGGCATAGTTGGATAAATACCCCAATACTATGCCAATATTGACAAACACCTATTATAATTCAAACAAATAAAATTAATTGATATATACTTTTCACAAATTTAACAAAAACATAATTTCAAGAGTACCAAGGACCAAATACCAAAAACTTTTAATTTTTTACTATTTATCTACTCTTACAGGGAAACGAATACGAGAAGAGAGACAAACAGATGGTGGTATACATATCGTTAGTTTTAACTCAGTGCATGAGGCTGAAAGAGAAGTAATTTTAACACTACATCAAAGAAATAATTAGGAATGTCAATTCGCACAAACACCACATTCACTATTGGGGGCCATTTTCCACCCAATAAATTTTTATTGACAATTTGCCACCCAAATTCTACTTCATTGCTAAAATATACCACTCCATCTTTTTTTATTAACTCAAGGGCCACTTTGTCATTACCGTACAACTAAAAGATCCCAAACACTTAGTAGTACCATGACCAGTATTCTTTTTCATTTGTAGGTAAGAGGTCATAGGTTTGATTCTCTTGAAGACGGATTTGAACCATATTATTGCTAACTTATTGTAAGACTTAACTAATTTTCCACTCCATTATTTGTTCAAAACAAAACTTATTGTAAGACTTAACTAATTTTCCACTCCATTATTTGTTCAAAACAAAACAAAAAAGAGTCCAAATTGTTTTTTAAAGAAGTAAAATAATTATTGTAATAAGAAAAGTAGGTCAGAAATTAGCAGAAATGGGGCGGCAAAATACACGTGCCTAACGATCAAGGTCGTGTTTGACTGTTTGTCCAAACCTGTCAAGAAGAAAAGACCCGTGGACCTTACCAACCACCAAAATTAAAATAAATAAATAAATAATCTAAAAAATTAATCTATTTTTTATTTCCTTTCCCATAATACCCTTAAGTTCTAAATCTATTTACCCATCTCAGCAAAATTAAATCCCCTGGTTGATTTTTCTTGCATTCATGTAATAACAGGTTCTCAGGGATTGATCAAACAATACAAACACAATCAATGGCGTATAGAAAAGGAAAATTACAAATCAATCCCAATTAAAGATGGAGAAACGAAAACTGACATGCTATTGCAGCCTTATTTTCTTCATTGGTTTTTTTTTTATATTTAGTTTATACAAGCTGTAGTCTAAATAATGCAGACTCGGTGACATACAACCTTCTTTTTTAAATCAAACACATTTGAACACAACCACTGATGTGGTAATGTTAGAGACTCCGAAATTCTAAACTTTAAACCATTTTAACACAACCACTTGTGTGATAATGCCAAAGACCAAAATTTTAAACAATATTTACAAACTAAATAATTTGTCATCAATAAAAAAAATAAACTTTAATTACAGCATAAAAAATGATTCAACCATCAACAGTCACATTATTCGGCTTGCAAATTTTGTTTAAAAAGTTTGGTCTCTCGAATAGTTTCCTTCTTTTTATTTATGCCTCTATGCCTCGTGTTCGAATCAGATGAATGATGGATTTATCATTTAATATTACAGTCTAATAGTATTCTTCTTCACTTGTGATTTTAGGTACGATTTTCATCAAAAACGAATTTAAACCACCTTGTATGATTTAGCCCAATCTATTTCCAGTAATAATATCATTCGTTAAAATAAAAAAAATATAAAAAAATGAATGACAGACTCGATGACGCTTTAGCCCAAATAACCTTTTCTAATAGTCAATATCATTGTATAAAAAATAAAAACATGTGTACATATTAGGGGTGGGTTCAAAAAACCGAAAACCGAAAAAAACCGAAAACCAAACCGAACCGAGGCCGAAAAAAACCGAACCGAACCGAATTTGGTTGGTTCGGTTTCGGTTTTTGAGGTTTGGAAACCGAACCGAATTGAACCGAACCGAAAAAAAAATCATATATAAATACTAAAAAATAACATGTTGCCGTCGGGGTTTGAACCCTTTCCCTACAGGTTGAGTTGGTTGTTGCAAGCCAACTTGACTGTAGGCTTTGTGTTGTTATAGTTGTACCAGTAATTTATTTATAGGTTTTTGGGTTGTGCTTCTTGGTTGGTTTGGTGGGGGATGAAATTAAGTTGAGCAGCTTTTCTCTAAGAGCATAAGTGCTTCTTCTCAGTAACTTGCTTTTGATGGGTGAAGTATTTGCTCAAACTCAATGAGATCATCAAATAGCTCCCATGAAAAAATAAACTCATCTACTTCTACTCCATCGCAAGTAAGTTGTCATCTCTATACTTTCTCTTTGGTTCTTATGTCTCAATATATTTAATAATTAATTGTAATGATTCTTACTCTTATTTTTGAAGGACATTGTTGGTGAATCAACTCCACCTCAACCCCCCATGGTGGCAACTCAACAAACTCCTCTTACTCATGGTGGATCCACAAATTTAGTTGGAACTTAGAAGACTTAAACTTTGGATTCTCATTGTGGTTTTGTTGTTGAATATGGTCTCTAAGGTTATGATAGTAGTACCACTTCAAATGTAGATGTGTAAAATTGATTTCATACTTGTAGGTTTTCATGTGGATGACTATGAAGAAGTTACTTTGAATGTGAACTTTCATATTTCCATTTTTTTTTCAATTTTGGAGGGAAAAAAAAAAAAACCGAAAAAAAACCGAAACCGAACCGAGAAAAACCGAACCGAAAAAAACCGAACCGAAAACCGAGAAAAAATTGAACCGAACCGAACCGAACCGAAATTTCAGGTTCGGTTTCGATTTTAAGAAAAAACCGAACCGTTAAGAACCGAACCCAGCCCTAGTACATATGTTCATCTAGGATTCAACACCAAACACTAAACACAAAGCGTTTACGTTAAGAAAGGGAAAATTATTCTAACCACTCCAAAGGGCATAATTGGAAGGTTCAGTCAAATATTAAATGGGGTAGCCTAGCTAACCTCTGGGAAAGATGTGAGGAAGCCGCGAGACGACGCCGAAGCGACCTCGGCCAACATGCCCTGATCTCGGTCGGGGTGTGTCAATTTCACCCCTGAACTTTAATTTTAACCGATTACCCCCAAATTTTTATAATTAGCCAATTTCCCCTTGAACTTTTAATTTTAGTCAATTACCGCCTGAACTTTATATATAGCCAATTTCCCCCCTGATGGTAGATTTAAAAATTTTAATCAATATTTTATCCCTTTTGATCACGCGGACAACACATATGACAACTATATGGGGACAAAAAGAATGGAAAGTTGGATGGATGAAAAATTTATAATCTAATGCTAGGGAGGAAATTGGTTATTTATAAAATTTTAGGGAGGTAATCGGCTAAAATTAAAATTCAAGGGGAAATTTTGCTAATCATAAAAGTTTAAGGGGTAATCAGCCAAAATTAAAGTTTAGGGTGGAAATTAGCACCTCTATACAAGTTTATGGAGGAAACCGACAAATACCTCTATAAATCAATTCGATGTGGGTCTTTCGGGTTTTGAGCTATATTTGCTTGATGTTGCAATAGATATTATTCATGGATTATTTGTGTCCTTATAATGAAATTTTGTTGTTCTAAAAAACTCTTGCGCGCAAGGGTTTTTACCATCCCTTTGATTATAGTTTACATGTATATTTTTGTTTATGTTAGGATGATTAACGTAGATTTTAGACAGTGTGTTGTATCTTTCAGTTTTAGGAGTTTGAGCAATTTTTGAAGTATATCCGAATTTGACTTTACTTGTTTTTATTAGAATTTTGATTGCAGGTTATAGCAGTTAATGTGAAGTTTCCAGGTCCTGTCAATGGCACTAAAAACAACAATGTTGTTAATGTACATAACGAATTAGACGAAAATCTCCTAATGGCTTGGTAAGGATTTTGTACAAATTTCATTGTATTTCTTGAATGGGATGTTTTTGAGATGTTCGTGGCGAATTTCTTTGACAGGTCTCTGTTCAATTGCGGCTTGGTTTGACATGGAAGATATGCTTGGGAGATTACTTTGTTTTTTGTTCTTTTTTTTTTTTTTTCGGTATGATGCAACTTTATAGTCATCATTAGATTCCTCTATCAACCCTAGGATGTGCATCAGTTATAACAGGAACAAAACAATTCAGATTTTTTGTTTGTGTCAAAATTTCGAATTGTATTGTAATCGACAATTTCTATATTAGGAAAACATTGAATGCCATCCTTAACTATGAATATTCTTTAACTGAAATCTTGTTGGTTTTCAATTTTTGATTGAGGTCCCTGAAATTAATATGATAATTTATTTCTATGTATGTTACTATATTTTTTAAATTAGAAATTGAAATTTATAGTTGTTTATATTAATGAGATTTTAAATAAAAAAACCATAATTTGTGGGATTAAAAATATTAAAATATAAATATACTATTTTGTGTGCGTGTATAAACATGGGCACATTCATCAAAATTAACCAATAAACTATTGTACCAAAACATAGGTACATACTTCAAAATCACAAAAAAAGAAAAATGAAAAAGAAAAAGATATTAGGCTTAATAACATTAGTAAATTTCTTCGATTAAACTTGACATAGATACATTCTCAAATCAAAGAAAAAAAAATGTACACATATAATGTCACATCCCGACCTGGGCCCCGGCCCCCACCACATTCCGAGTTCGACTCAACCTTAGCACGATATTGTCCGCTTTGGCCCCCGACCATGCCATCAAGGTTTTGTTTCTGGGAACTCACACGAGAACTTCCCACTAGGTCACCCATCATGGGATTGCTCTCGCGTGAACTCGCTTAACTTCGGAGTTCCTACAGAACTTAAGCCAGTGAGCTCCCAAAAAATCTCGTGCTAGGTAGAGATGAGAATATACATATAAGGCTTATAGGATCCACTCAACTGGGTGATGTGGGATGCTACAATCCACCCCCTTAGGGGCCCAACATCCTCGTCGGCACACATCCGGCTAGGGATTGGCTCTGATACCAAATTGTTATATCCTGACTAGGGCCCCTACAATATCCCAGGCTTGACTCAATCGTAGCACGATATTGTCCGCTTTGGGCCCCGACCATGCCCTCACGGTTTTGTTTCTGAGAACTCACACGAGAATTTTCTAGTGGGTAACCCATCCTGGGATTGCTCTCGCGCAAACTCGCTTAACATCGGAGTTTCTACGGAACCCGAAGCCAGTGAACTCCCAAAAGGCCTCATGTTAGATAAAGATGAGAATATACATATAAGGCTTATAGGATCCGCTCCATTGAGCAATGTGGGATGTTACATATAAGTTTAAAAATGGATTAGAAAAAAAAAATTGAATAGATTTTATATGAAAAAAATGGTACATTTTACATATAACAAATTGTTATATTTAAGAATGAGTACATTTTAAGATTAAAAATTTGAAAAAATTACATGAATGGGTACATATAAGATTAAAAAATTGAAAACATTTTTTTTTTTTCAAAAAAAGCTAATGGGTACAAACTTATTCTATTTTTTTATTATTTATTTTGGAAATGTTTTGAATTGAAAATTAGTTATGAGTTTAATAAAGGTGTGAGTATTAAAATTCTAAATCAATTATTAATTTTTATTTAAAAAAATTATGTAACTGACATGTAAATTTATTATTTCATTAATGTTAGAGACCTGGCCCAAAATCTAAGAACTAAAAAGTTTTCAATTAATGAACATTAGTAATTAGGGACTTGAAAATAATTACTAATAAGGTGGAGACATTGGATGCGGTTCTTAACTATGAATATTATTTGACTGAAATCTTGTTAGTTTTTAATTTTTGATCAAAGTCCCTGAAATTAATGTGATAATTTATTTCTATGTATGTTACTATATTTTTTAAATTAGAAATTGAAATGTATAGTTGTTTATATTAATGAGATTTTAAATAAAAAACCATAATTTGTGGGATTAGCAATATTAAAATATAAATATACTATTGTGTGTGTGTGTGTGTGTGTATAAACATGGGTACATTCATCAAAATTAACCAAAACATAGGTACATTCTTCAAAATCACAAAAAAAAAAAAAAAAAAAAAAAAGAAAAAATAAGAAAGAAAGATATTAGGCTTAATAACATTAATAAATTTCTTCAATTAAACTTGACATGGATACATTCTCAAATCAAAGAAAAAAGAATGTACACATATAAGTTTAAAAATGGATTAGAAAAAAAAATTTGAATAGATTTTATATAAAAAAAAAAATGGTACATTTTACATATAATAAATTGGTATATTTAAGAATGAGTACATTTTAAGATTAAAATTTTGAAACAATTACATGAATGGGTATATATAAGATTAAAAAATTGAAAACATTTTTTTTTTTTTAAAGCTAATGGGTACAAACTTATTCCATTTTTTTAATTTTTTTATTTTGAAAATGTTTTGAATTGAAAATCAGTTAGGAGTTTAATAAAGGTGTGAGTATTAAAATTCTAAATCAATTATTAATTTTTATTTAAAAAAAACTATGTAACTGACATGTAAATTTATTATTTCATTAATGTTAGGGACTTGGATTAAAATTTGAAAAATAATAAGGTTTCAATCAATGAACATTAGTAATTAAGGACTGGATACTGTTGTAAACTTTCCTAATTTAAGTGTGATTGTGTAAATCCTAGATTATATTTGACTCTAGTTATCCTTTCCTATCACAACTTGTATTCCTTGGGGATGAAGGAATTTCTTCTCTCCTTTTACTACTATAAATAAAGGCACTATGTAGGAGGGATAACACACACATTCCCTTACAATTCTACAAACACATCTCTCTCAATTTCTCTACCCTTGCTGCCAGCCCTATTCTCTTTGTCAGATAAAATAGGTTACAACACGTTATCATCATGCTCCTACTGCTGCTCTTAGGAATCTGACATTGAAGTTTTTTCTGCATCATACCAGTTCATCCATATCATCACGCAATCAGGTTCTTTCAAAACAATGGTTTTTATCTCAATATTTTTGTAGCCCTGATAGCATGAACATTCATCATAATCCATGACCTAACTTTACGTTTTTCAAATTTTAGATTCTACATAAATTGTGTATGCATTATATTCATAATTGTTAAATTATGTGAATTTGATATTTGCCATGAATTGCATCAAATATATGTACATGCATTAAAATATTACTGATTTGAATATGCATATAATTAAATTTCACAATTGAAAAAAAAATAAAAAATAAAAAATCGCCGCCTGGGTTCTTCAAACTCGTGACCCCGAGCAAGCATGGAGCGTCAAGCTCCGTTGAAAATCCAGTTACATGCAATAGCGTCCAAACCCAGAAAATCCACATTGCCTGAAGCGAGACCACGACGTTGCCGTGCAATTTTTTGACCAAATCCAACATGGTATCGTAATTTTGATTCGATAACATTGAAATTTCCGAAGAAATTTCATCGAATTCGGGTGAAATTCCAGTTTGAATTTCTTAGGTTTTTTTCCCCAATGTCGAGGTACTCTCTCCATCCCCCAGAACTTGCTCGTTGTCGAACCTATGACCTTGCATCGAGAAAAATTTCCCAAAACATGGCTGCCCGCAGCGGTGACACTGGCCTTCGTCCCCGGTGACTGCACTCAGTGTTCTAAAAATGGGCCTAGGCAATGCCTAAGAATTGGGCGTGGGGGTGCTGATGCGATTAGGTCCGAATCGTTAAGAAAAATCGGGGAGCTGTTAGGTGCTCGCCTAGGCACTCTTAGGCGGCTGTTTAGGCGGCGGTGTAGGCGGAGTGGAGGTTTCCTAAGAAGAAATTCCATCGCTTCAACTCCCTCTCTTTGTGCACCACTTTCTTAGCTGTTGCGACTCGCTCTCTCTAAACTCCATCGAAGAAGAGGAACTCAGAAGAAGAGGAAACAAGAAAAAAAGGGAAAATGTACAGAAGGGAAACAGAAAGAAAAAGAAAGAAGAAGAAATGGAGAGGAAAGAAGATGAATCGGATAAGAAAAAGGAAAGAAATAAAATGACTAAAAGTTTCGGTTTTCAAGGCATACAAAAGGGGTTTCTTGACTGATGAGAGGGATGAGGACTAGGGATGGGGGGTAAGGGTCACCCCATGTGCTTTTTGAAATTGGGGAGGATGCATGCACCTCTTCACACAACACATGGGATTTTTATTTTTATTTTTATGAAAATTAGATATAATCATTCAAAATATCTTAACTAATATGGCATATATGTGTGTTTTTAAATTTTGAACTTTGGATACTAGTTTTGCATTTTATTTTTTTATTTATTATTGTATTCATGAATTTCATACAAGTATAATTTTTGTAAGTGTCAATATGCACTTACTTACAAGATATACAAGAAATTTATCTAAATCTACCTAGACCACCTAGGCGCTAGGCGCTAGCCTGCAACCCGACTGGGGCCTAGCGTTTTTTAGAACCTTGATTGCACCCAGCTCCAGTTAAGGTGTTTTTTTTTGGTTGAAACCCTAAGCCCCAAATTTTTGGGTTGGCCTTCTCGGCCTGCAAAATTTTTTTTTTTTTTAAGAACAAGGCTCACATGATGCGCCCCAATCCTTGGCTCGACCCAACACCAGCCCGAGGGGCCATGGTGTCCCAATGTTGTGTGCTGCACCAGATCCTAGCTCCGTTGACGCATCTATGTTCCCCCGTATCGCGTCACACATGGTCTGGCCCTCGTTTAGGCCACCTTTTTGGTCCCAAGTCCTTTTATACAGCTGGTCTACTATATTGGGCTTGCAACCCACTATTAATATTAGGGTCTGATTAGCCCATGAAAAAAAAAAACACAAAATTCTTGGGTCCGCCTGCAGCGGGCCATGTGGATTTTTTTAAGGGCTCGCCTGATGAGGCCCGTTTTTTCCTTCTCCTCCCCATAGGCCTAAAGCCTGCACTCGAGAAACCCCAACCTAATTTTTGGGCCAGGGTCACACAGACCAAATTTGCTTAGCCCCCCGTGGGCTTTTGCCTATATTTTTGGGCCTCGAGCTTCGTTGTTTAATACTTTTAGACAATTTGGGTTTTATATTTTTTTTTCACCCACACTTTAAATTGTGCCCTGATGTCCAAATACTTAATTCAATTATAACTATAGACCCGAAGTTCTGTTTGCATATTTTTGTCGCATATTTGGTGTATATATTTGTGTTTGCCTACAGGAACATATGAACCTAAAGTTCATAATTATTTTGAAACCTGAAGTTTCTTATAAACATGCATTGTTTGAAAACCTGAAGTTTTCTTTAAAAACATCACCCATGAAAACAAGAAGTTTTTTCATGCAAAATTAAACCAATACATGTATATTAGAACCCGTATGTTCTACTCCTATGTGAATGGATTGATTTTTCTCCATTACACTCACCACATCTTGTCCATCTATTTTTTGATAGGAACATGTCAAATTTGAACAAACTCAACTTTACCGCTTTGGAGGTCTTTGGAAGGAACTACCTTAAGATGTAAAGCTCCACCTTATTGCAAAGAACTTGCGTCCTGCCATTGAAGAAAAGACGGACAATCATGTTGGCGAAGCTAAAAAAGTCACTGCTATGATCTTCATTCAAAGACATATCCATGACACCTTGCAAACTGAATACCTTGTTGAGGAGGATCTACGTGCATTATAGGTCGTTTTGGCTGATCGTTTTGATCACCAAAAGGACATATTCTTGCCTGAAGCAAGACATGACTTGCAGCATTTGCGCTTCCAAGACTTTAAGTTTATGAATGAATATAATTTTGAAGTTTGTCGAATCCGATCATTTCTCAAGTTTTGCAATGAAACTTTGACCGAAGAGGATCTCTTGGAGAAGACCTAATCGACCTTCTATGCTTTTAATATTGTCCTGCAGCAGCAATATAGAGCTCAGAAGTTCACTAAGTTCTTGGATTTGATCTTTGTTTCACTTCTCGCTGAAAAACAGAACAGCTATTGATGAAGAATCATCAAGCTCAACCTACTAGGGTGACTGTTGTGCCTGAAGCACATTATAGCACAAACCAACGCTCAAAGTACCAAAAGAGGTTGGTAGGGGCAGCAAGAAGCCACCCCGTGAAGGTCAACATAGTCAAGGCCCATTCAAGGGAGGAAATAAAGCCCATTAGCGCTCAAACCTCGCTCCCAAGGCCCTCTTCAAGAATAAGGGCAAAGCACCTGAAACCATGGATGCGGATATGTGCTATCGCTGTGGATCAAAGGACCATTGGTCTCGTGTTTGTCGAGCTCCCCAGAAAGTTGTAGCTGAATATCATTCTCGTCGTAAGAAGTTTGAATCAAACTTTGTGCAAGTGGATGAACCGAAGATTACAAAGATGGAGGTTACTAACTTTCAAGAGGATACCACCCATATGAAAGATTAGAATCTTAGTCATAAACAATTTTAGTTAGTTAAAATTGCACAATGAGGCCAAATTCCACCTAGTGGCCGAACCCCCATTTGTTTTTTTGGTTGATTTTTTAACAATTTTTCTTTATGTTTGGATTATTTGTGATAAGAGCATATTTTGCAACTTTGTTATCTTATTTCTTTGAATTTACTTGGTTAATTTTCATTTATTTTGGTAATTTAAGATATTTTCGTATTATTGTAGGTCTAGTTGGTAAAGATGACAATAAATAGCCAAATGGAGCAATTTGGAGTAGTTTTGAACTTGGATTGGATAACATGTGTGGATAGCATATGGGCTGGACATTTTTGGTGTTTAAATGGTGTTAGACATGTGCTAAACTCTGGAGAAATTAAAGTTGAGGCTTGGAAGGCAAGGAATTACAGAAGAAAGAGAAATCCTAGTTGGAAAGGAACATTATCTTATCCTATCCTATCTTATCTTATCTTATCGTATCTTATCTTATCTTATCCAACCTTATCTCATCTTATCTCCAGCTATAAGAAGAAATCCTAATTACATTCCAACACTCTCTACCTGATTCTTAGAGTCCTAAAATAACTCAAAACACCTAATCCCCTTCCTTCTTCAATTTAGCCGTTCCCTCCCTATATATGTGAAATTCTTGCACGTTTTAGGGTGTGCCGTGCCTACCATTCATCAATTGAAGTTGCTGGAATTTTCAGAGTTCTTTCTATCTTTGTTTTAAGTTTCAATGTTTATTTTAGATTGTTTTTTAGTTATGATGAACATGTGTAACTAGGTTTCTTTTTAGTTAGAGATGAATTCGAAGCCATGATCATATGCTTTACATAAATTGATTACAGTTAGTGTTTCCTAAAACATGAATGGGATTTACTTATCTACTTTATAGAGAACTTATTCTTGTATGTTTATTAAGGATGCATACTTAGTTTGCATGTAGGGATTTGATGCTAGAATATAAGGGAATTTCACCTAATCATTATGAACTTATATTTGTAAGTAGTAAAAGTCACTAGTCATGATTGAGTTAAGTAAATTCTTGGCAGGAGTATCATGCTTTTCATAGTTACGAATGCTTTGTCAATGCTTATGATTTTCACAGAACTTAATGATCTTCAAGATGTATCTCTATCATGCTTTTCATAGTTAGGGAACTTGAGAAGAATAATTTGGTTGCGTTGCTGAGTCCAATTCAATGAACTTAGGAAAATCTGAGAGTAAATTAGTGCTGTTCATAATTAATTTGGGGCATTGTCAGTCATGGTATATGATTTATGTGTGGAGAATCCTTTAGATATCATTTCATCCATATTTCATTCACAACTTAATTTACTTGCTACACTTTACTTTGTTTTAATTAAATTCGTCCAAAATCCCTCCAGTCTTGTTTTGTTGTTAGTTTAACTTAATTTTCAGTTTTATAAGTTTAATTTGTGTAGTTTAGCATCCATTCTAATTCCCGGAATAGAACGATCCCTACTTACTCATACTACGATTGCATAATTTATAGGGTTTAATTTGTGTGTTAGTTTTTACCACATCAATTTGTTGGTGATTTGTTTTTGGATATTAAGTTTTAATTAATTACCATCATTGAATAAACGAAATTATTTTGAATTGATATTTATTTTTAGAACTTTTATGTATGTGACCAATTCAAATTAATTTGTCATTCTAGGTATGACTAGTGGGGAAGTTGGTTGTCTGGAAATAGTGCAACCACGCACACAGTTTTGCATGAACACATCTATTTCACTAACTTCATACCTAAGAATGCACCTCTGACAACCCTCTCAGGCACATCCATCCTGATAGAAGGATACAGTAAGGCACGTATAATGTTGTCCAATGGTACAATCTTGATCATTTTTGAGGAACTATATTCTCCACGTTCCGGAAGAATGCTGTTAAGTTTTAAGGACATTAAAGATAACAATTACCACGCTAAAACACATGTAGAAAATGGAGTTGAATTTCTATGCATAACTTCCTACGAATATGGCCAGAAGCATATTCTAGAGAAGATGGAGCATATCTTGAGTGGTCTATATACTACGACTATACGCCCCATAGAATGCCACTATGTGGCCGGCCCTACTACTAGGACCGCGCACGAAATTACACTTTGGCATGATCGTTTGGGACATTCTGGATGAATAGCAATGCGCTGTATCCTCAAATCATCACACGACATCAACTAACCTGAAATTTAGGTTCGATCCAAGGAATTGCATGTTGAACATGTTTTATGGGAAAACTTATTACTAAGCCTTCTTATGACAAGATTCATTCGAATCTTCTCATTTTTCTACAACGGATTTAGGGGGACATTTGTAGACCGATTCACCCTTCCTGCGGATTGTTAGATACTTTATGGTTTTGGTTGACGCTTCCACACGTTGGCCACATGTGTGCTTGTTGTCCATAAGGAACGGTGCATTCTTTAAACTGTTGGCTCACGTTATCAAGCTCAGGGCTCACCACCTTGATTATTTGATCAAATCTATTCGATTGGACAATATTGGAGAATTCACATCTAAAACTTTTGATGACTATTGCATGTCGGTTGGGGTTGAAGTTAAACATCCTGTACCCCATGTTCACACCCAGAATAGCCTAGTAGAGGCTTTCATTAAGCACTTACAATTGATTACTTGATCTTTGGTCATACGTACCAAGCTCACGATCGCTGCTTGGGGCCATACAATATTGCACGTAGCAAAGTTGGTCTGCCTGAGGCCTATTGCGACACAACTATTTAGTGCCCTTCAATTGGTTACCAGATATGAACCCGACATATCGCATCTGAGCATTTTTGGTTGTGCGGTATATGTGCCGATTTCACCACCTTTACGTACAAAAATGGGGCCTCAGCTAAGGATGAGAATCTATGTCGGATATGATTCTCCTTCGATTATTTGTTACTTAGAACCTTTGATAGGCGATCTGTTTACCACTAGTTTCACGGATTGTCACTTCTATGAGACAGTCTTCTTGTTATTAGGGAGAGATAAGAACGTCAACATTCCTGAAGAACGACGTGAATTATTATGGATGACCCCCACATTGTCTCATTTATATCCCCACACCGCTCAGTCTGAAATTGAAGTACATCGCATATTAGATCTCTAGAGCATAGCTTAGAGCATGCCAAATGCTTTCACTGATTTAATGCATATGAGAAGATCACATATTGCAGTTGTGAATTCGCCTGCAAAGATGGATGTACCAAATGTACGACGAACTTCCCTTCTGGAGGCCCATGACACCAATCTTGGTGATCCACGTACATTAACGTCTAGCCAATCATTTGCCCCCACACAAAAGCGTGGAAAACCTCTTGGTTCAAAGGATTCACACCCCCGGAAGAGGAAATCCATGGCACAAGGTCTCAAAGAGCCTACCGTGAATCCAACTATCACTTACTCATTCTATCCAACTCATAAGGAAATTCTAGATTATGGAAGCATCCTTGAAGAGACGAATCCTCCTCTCGAGAATCATGAGATTTTGGTTTATTATGCTAGCTTAGATGATGTGTGGTGTAGAAATGAGATGATTGTCGACGATACATTAGCATATGCAGTAGTAACTGAGATCATGTTGAGCGATGACATTGAACCACGTTTCGTTGATGAATGTCGACGTAGAACTGATTGGTCAAATTGGAAACAAGCAATCTAACTCGAACTTGATTCACTTGCGAAACGTAAGGTGTTTGGACTTGTAACTCCTACTCCTCTAACTGTGAAACCAGCTGGCTACAAGTGGGCTTTTGTTCAAAAGCATAATGAGAAGAACAAAATTGTGCATTACAAAGCTCATCTTGTTGCACAAGACTTCTCACAACGCCCTAGGATTGACTATGACAAAACTTATTCACTCGTTATGGATGTGATTACTTTTCGCTACTTTATAGGTTTTGTAGTTTCCAAAAAACTGAGTATGCAGCTGATTGACATAGTAATTGCGTATCTCTATGGGGATCTTGATACTGAAATTTATATAAAAGTTCCTGAAGGACTTGCATTGACTGGTTCAAATATTTTCAAAGCTCGGAACATGCTCTCAATTTAGCTAAGGAGTTCACTCTACGATTTGAAGCAAACCGGAAAAATGTGGTATAACTGTTTAAGTGAGTATTTGATTAATCAGGGATATGTGAACAACGAACTATGCCCTTGTGTGTTTATTAAGAAGTCACATTCTGGATTTATGATTGTTGCAATATATGTTGATGACATGAACCTTATCAGAACTCCTGAAGAGCTCGCAAGAACTACCACAAACCTGAAGTCGGAGTTTGAGATGAAAGATCTAGGTAAGACTTGATATTGTCTCGGTCTCGAAATAGAGCATTGTTCGGATGGAATCCTAGTACATCAATCGAACTACACCCAGAAGGTGTTGCATCGTTTTAATGAGGATAAAACGAAGTCTTTGAGTACTCATATGGTCGTTCGATCATTAGATGCAAAATGAGATCCCTTCCATCCAAATAAGGATGATGAAGCTTGAAGTTCCTTATCTAAGTACGATAGGCACTTTATTGTACTTAGCTCTATGCATTAGACCCGACATCTCCTTCGATGTTAATCTTTTGGCAAGATACAGTAATGCACCAAAACGCAAACACTAGATTGGCATGAAAGATATCTTCCATTACCTTAAGGGTACTATAGATTTGGGCTTGTTCTATCCCTATGGATCTTCGAGTGATGTTGCACCCCCTACTTCTCGAGTTGATTATCGCCTTGTTGGTTATGCTGACCCATGATACTTATCTGATCCACACAAGGTACGTTCTCAAACGGATTATGTCTTTACCGTTGGAGGCACCACAATCTCTTGGAGGTCAACTAAAAAGAGCTTAGTTGCCACTTCGTCTAACCATGCTAAAATTCTTGCCTTACATGAAGCAACTCGGGAATGCTTTTGGTTGAGAGCAGTAGTGGGCCATATTCAAAGCTTTTGCGATCTTCATCCCGCCGTTGATGTCCCGACGACGATCTTTGAAGACAACGTAGCATGCATCGAACAACTCAAGAAGGGTTATATTAAAGGAGACAACACCAAGCACATTGTGCCGAAGTTCTTATTTTCACATCAACAACAAAAGCATCAGAAGATTGAAGTCACGCAAAATCCGTTCACAAGACAACCTAGCCAACCTCTTCACCAAATCATTGCCAAAGATGACATTTTAGAAGCTTGTTCATGGAATTGGTATGCGTAAACTTTCTGAGTTGAAACATTGCTATTTCTCTTTGGAACTATGTCAAACTCAGGGGGAGTATCCTGAAGATACTTGCTTGATCTTAATGTACTCTTTTTCCCACTGGGTTTTTGCTACCTAACTAGGTTGTAACGAGGCACCCATCTTGGGCTGGTCATATCCTTGATGATGTCCCGAAGAGATTCTTTTGACTTTTCATTTGTCACGCATTTTTCCTTAGACTATGGATTTTGTCCCTCATTGGGTTTTTGCCATAGCCTTAGGGTTTTTTTTGGTGGGACTCATTTACTTATGCAAGTTCCTACCTTATTGAGAATAAGCGTTGTTCCTTAGAATCATTGTCGAGGAGTCGACTTCCTCAACTTCTTCATGATGCTAAATCTACCTTGAGTATTTACACACTCAAGGGGGAGTGTTGTAAACTTTCCTAGTTTAAGTGTGATTGTGTAAATCCTAAATTAGATTTGATTTTAGTTATCATTTCCTATTACAACTTGTATTCCTTGTGGATAAAGGAATTTCTTCTCTCCTTTTACTACTATGTAGGAGGGATAACACACATATTCCCCTACAATTCTACAAACACTTCTCTGTCAATTTCTCTACCCTTGCTGCCGGCCCTATTCCCTTTGTCAGATAAAATAGGCTACAATAGATACTAATTTTTCCTAAAATAAAAATAAAATACAGCATGCAAAATTAGCTGTAATTAATAGTCTACTTTTACGATGTACTATGTATCTCGCCTTCATAGTGTTACGACATTCAACAAACGCTGTACCAAATATAAATTACGGCACACATGTGCCATTATTGTTTTCGCAGTATTACGACACTCATAAACACCATATTTGATACCAATTAGGGTGTGCAAGGCATGCCTTGAAGAGCATTTCTGGCTTGTCTTGCTTAAATTATTCATGACTACTAGAGTACATCGTATTTGACAAAAGACCAATTCTATTGTAGTCTCACCGTTTTACAGCTGTATATTAAAAGTGAAAATGTGCAAATATTAATCTTGTCCTCAAGAAATGTTTGTTAGAAATAAACAAGTCAAAATTTATGCATATGTGTATAATGCATATGCGTTATCATATTATTGGTTGTTTAACCTTGCGTTCGTAAGCTATTTTCAATGGTAAGGTGTCAAACTGAAGATCAAACTTGTATAACATATCTAACAAACTTAATTTATTCCTTCCGCACAAGTTATTCCAACTTGAAAAAGAAGAAAAGAAGACGTTCGCAACAATTACACATATAAAACTGAAATATGCAAAGAGGTTTCGAAAGAAAGATATTCGAATCAGGAAACCATCATCAAGTGCATCAAACACTGATTATTGAGCATTTGCCCTTTTATACCTAGTGGATTTGACCCTAGTTGTCTTCACCATCAACTTGCTTAGTCTTCTTAAGCATGGCATTGGCTTCTCTCCACTTATGGTATTTACCAAACAAGACTTCCATATCTTCAAGAGTTCGGCCCTGTGTTTCTGGGTACAACGTATAAAAGAACACCCAACCAACCGCAGCAATTCCCGCATAAAGAAAGAAGGCTCCCCCAATCGTGATGGCCTTGTACAATGAAATAAAGGTCATGGAGACGACCCCGCTCGTCACCCTATTTACGGCCATTCCCATACTACACCCTTGCGCGCGCAGCTGCAACGGGAAGATCTCGGAGCTGTAGACCCATGTGATCGGCCCCAGTCCGATGGAGAAAAACGCAACGTTAAGTAATACCATGGTGATGCACAACACGATGGCCCACGTGATCTTTCCGTCGTGTTGATCGACGATTGTAAGGCCTGCACCGAGACAGGTAAGTGAAAATACCATTCCAGCCACGCTAGTCAAAAGCAAGGGACGCCGTCCAAATTTATCAAGGAAAACCGTGGCGACTAAGATGCAAATGGTCTTGACAACTCCAACAGCCACCGTTGCGAGTAGCTTCTGATCGTAGGAGGTGATTCCTGCCTTTTCGAAGATCCTGGGGCTGTACAAAACGACAGAATCTATACCTGACGATTGTTCAAAGAAGTGGCAACTAAGCTCCATATCATTTGACGATTGATACCTCCTACAATCAGAAGCTTTACTCTTAGATTATGTGTCACCAATATCAAATACGCATGTTAATCAACTCTTAAATAATAATCCATATCATTTGGTTTACAAAATTTGATTCCAAAATTTGGTCTCCATAGCATACCCTTTTATTAAAGTTTATCTTAAAGAATTAAAGTTCAAAACCCCTTTGGTTTTTAAGTTGTGAACATCATACTACTGTTAAAAGGTAAAATTTATGTTTGCTGTGAGGTTGGACAGATAAAAAGGTTCAGACATAAAACATATCATTCGATTTTTTTCTTCGAAGATTTACTTCATATTACCTTTTAACAGTAGTATGATGTTCGAAAAGGCAGAAACACAGGGCCGAACTGTTGAAGATATGGAACTCTTGAAGATACCTTTTAACATATCGTCAGGTATAGATTCTGTCGTTTTGTACAGCCCCAGGATCTTCGAAAAGGCAGGAATCACCTCCTACGATCAGAAGCTACTCGCAACGGTGGCTGTTGGAGTTGTCAAGACCATTTGCATCTTAGTCGCCACGGTTTTCCTTGATAAATTTGGACGGCGTCCCTTGCTTTTGACTAGCGTGGCTGGAATGGTATTTCCACTTACCTGTCTCGGTGCAGGCCTTACAATCGTCGATCAACACGACGGAAAGATCACGTGGGCCATCGTGTTGTGCATCACCATGGTATTACTTAACGTTGCGTTTTTCTCCATCGGACTGGGGCCGATCACATGGGTCTACAGCTCCGAGATCTTCCCGTTGCAGCTGCGCGCGCAAGGGTGTAGTATGGGAGTGGCCCTAAATAGGGTGACGAGCGGGGTCATCTCCATGACCTTTATTTCATTGTATAAGGCCATCACGATTGGGGGAGCCTTCTTTCTTTATGCGGGAATTGCTGCGGTTGGTTGGGTGTTCTTTTATACGTTGTACCCAGAAACACAGGGCCGAACTCTTGAAGATATGGAAGTCTTCTTTGGTAAATACCATAAGTGGAGAGAAGCCAATGCCATGCTTAAGAAGACTAAGCAAGTTGATGGTGAAGACAACTAGGGTCAGATGCACTAGGTATATAAGGGCAAATGCTCAATAATCAGTGTTTGATGCACTTGATGATGGTTTCCTGATTCGAATATCTTTCTTTCGAAACCTCTTTGCATATTTCAGTTTTATATGTGTAATTGTTGCGAACGTCTTCTTTTCTTCTTTTTCAAGTTGGAATAACTTGTGCGGAAGGAATAAATTAAGTTTGTTAGATATGTTATACAAGTTTGATCTTCAGTTTGACACCTTACCATTGAAAATAGCTTACGAACGCAAGGTTAAACAACCAATAATATGATACACGCATATGCATTATACACATATGCATAAATTTTGACTTGTTTATTTCTAACAAACATTTCTTGAGGACAAGATTAATATTTGCACATTTTCACTTTTAATATACAGCTGTAAAACGGTGAGACTACAATAGAATTGGTCTTTTGTCAAATACGATGTACTCTAGTAGTCATGAATAATTTAAGCAAGACAAGCCAGAAATGCTCTTCAAGGCATGCCTTGCACACCCTAATTGGTATCAAATACGGTGTTTATGAGTGTCGTAATACTGTGAAAACAATAATGGCACATGTGTGCCGTAATTTATATTTGGTACAGCGTTTGTTGAATGTCGTAACACTATGAAGGCGACATACATAGTACATCGTAAAAGTAGACTATTAATTACAGCTAATTTTGCATGCTGTATTTTATTTTTATTTTAGGAAAAATTAGTATTTATTGTAGCCTATTTTATCTGACAAAGGGAATAGGGCCGGCAGCAAGGGTAGAGAAATTGACAGAGAAGTGTTTGTAGAATTGTAGGGGAATATGTGTGTTATCCCTCCTACATAGTAGTAAAAGGAGAGAAGAAATTCCTTTATCCCCAAGGAATACAAGTTGTAATAGGAAATGATAACTAAAATCAAATCTAATTTAGGATTTACACAATCACACTTAAACTAGGAAAGTTTACAACACTCCCCCTTGAGTGTGTAAATACTCAAGGTAGATTTAGCATCATGAAGAAGTTGAGGAAGTCGACTCCTCGACAATGATTCTAAGGAACAACGCTTATTCTCAATAAGGTAGGAACTTGCATAAGTAAATGAGTCCCACTAAAAAAACCCTAAGGCTATGGCAAAAACCCGATGAGAACCTCAAATGGGGACATCATCAAGGATATGACCAGCCCAAGAGAACCTCAAATGGGGATTTATGATGGAGAAGACGGGTAGGGGGACGATTGATGAGATAAGTAGTGGTAAGAACACATTCCCCCCAAAACTTGATAGGAAGATGGGATTGAAAACGAAGGGCGCGAGCGGTTTCCAGAAGATGACGATATTTTCTTTCAACAACGCCATTTTGTTGGGGGGTATAAACACAAGAAGTTTGTAAAAGCACCCCATGATCAGAGAAAAAACTACGAAGAGATAAAAATTCACCACCATTGTCAGTACGAATGCATTGGATGGTAGTGCGGAATTGGGTAGTGACATAAGCAAAAAAATCCTTAATTAATTGTTGAGTGTCGGATTTATGTTTCATGAGGAAGACCCACGTAAAGCGAGAAAAATCATCCACAATGGTTAAGAAATAATGAGCACCAGAAAGAGAAGATTGACGATTCGGGCCCCAAATATCACAATGAATTAAAGCAAAAGGGAAAGTTGATGAAATTGAACTCAAAAGAAAAGGTTGACGAGTTTGTTTTGCCAACGGACAAACATCACAAATATGACTAGAATCAAAAGGACAATTAAGAGAGCTAGATGCTAAAGCTTGCAAACGAGTGGAGGAGGGGTGACCAAGACGCCTATGCCAGAGGGAGGAGGGGATGGTAATGATGTTGCAGAGAGGTTGACGGGTGGGGAGAGAAGAGGTAAGGGCCATAAGGTAATACAGATTGCCACGTCGCTTACCCACACCAATCATCGCCTTCGAAACCAAGTCCTGCAAAACACACCAAGAAGGAAAGAAGGTTATGGAACACGATAATCCATCTGTAAGTTTACCAACCGATAAAAGGTCCACTCGGAAATTAGGGACACATAAAACATCCTTCAAAGTAACTGATGAATTTAAAGGAAGAGTGTCGGTAAAAGTAATGGGAGCGGAAGCACCACTAGGCAAAGAAACAGGCGGCAAATGTGAAGGAGAACGATTAACCAAACATGAGGCGGAAGAAGTAATATGATCTGTAGCACCACTGTCAAGAATCCATTGACCATGACGAGAGGTGACAAGTAACAAACCTTGGGCAAAATCAGTAGTGAGCACGACATTGGCCTGAGGAGGGGTGGTGGTGTCACGTAGAGCAGCTAGAACACGGGAGTGCTGCTCGGCAGAGAGGTCAAGCATGGCAAGCTGCAAGTCATGCAAAGTGGGCTGGGTCCTGTGCACTTGGTGGGTCGCTGGAGTAGAAGAGGAGGCGGGGGCCTGGGTGCCTTGCACGTGATGGGCCTGGGTGAAATTATGGGGCCGGGAAGCAGAAAACCGTGGCTGCTTGGGAGGACTGGAAGGTGCATGGCTGCGGGAAGAACTGGAAACAGTGGCACGGCGCGGTGGTCGCCACGGTTGGCCATGGAGGGGATGGCCAACGGGATAGCCATGAAGTTTATGGCAGGTGTCTCGGGTATGATAATCAAAATTGCAGTAGGTGCAGTGGAGGGGAGGACGAGCAGAGGAGGGACGGGACGAGCCACGAACAGCCATGGTAGCAGGTTGATCGACAGAGCGGAGGACGACCAGGGAGCGTTGTTTTTCAGCTTGAGACACCGAGGAATAGGCCTGATGAACAGTGGGGAGGGGATTCATTAAAAGAATCTGGTCACGAACAGCAGCAAAGGTTTTGTTGAGTGATAGGAGCATATTTAGGCGACTTACTTAGCTTGTTTTCGTGCATCTATGTTGTTAATTCATAGTTGTTTTAGTAGTTTAAGCCATTTTCGTGTGTTTTTAGGTTCATATGGCTAAGGAAGCAAAAAGATGCATTTTGGAGCATTTTGGAGCAAAATTGGGCTTGGAATGGATAGCATATTTTTGGAGCCAAAGTATTGGACGAATTTGAAAGCCTTGTATGCACTTTGGACATAAAACAAAGGGCCTAGCCCAATCAAACAATCCTTTGAGCCATGCAAAACCTCTAGCCCAATCAACAAGCCTTGGCCACATGCATTCACATGCATCACAACCCCAAAACCATCAAGAAACACCCATTCACACACACATGCACTCACATGCATTCACATGCATTTCCACCTTCCTACTTCATCATTTCACCACATTCTACCTCTTTAACTCACATGCACCCAAACAAAGCCAACCTAGCTAACCCTACATGCATTATTTATTCACTCTTCATCATTGCATTCATCACCAAAGAACTCCCCATCATTGCCATGCATTCCCCCTAATTCCATCCATCTTCCACACCTTTCCAACCTAGCCACACCCTTTAATCATCCCCCCTTTAAGTTATGATTTTATTTCCTAACCCTACATGCATTATTTATTAACTCTTCATCATGCATCCACATTCATTCCAACACAAAACACACACATGCACTTATTCTTTCATCATTGCACCACCAATTCACCCACATGCATTTCCAACCATTCACACCCCTTTAATCATTCTCCTAGCTATCATTCACATGCTCTCCCATCCATTCTCTCCCTATATAAACCACACACACTTCATTCATTTGCATCATTCAATTCATCCCACACTTCCATATCATTCAATTCATCCCACACTTCCATTTCATTCAATTCCATCTCTCCATTCTCACACCACAAATAAACACTTCCCCTTAGAATCCAAAACCATTCTTCCATTTTCCACCACTCCTCATCCACTTCCATAATTCCACACTTCCATCCCCCCAACCAACTATCCCTAGACCTTATGCTACAACGAAGAGGAAGAGAAGAGGGCCTAAACGTTCATACAATTCAAGTTTGAGTTGTTGGAATGTTTAGGCGTTTCTTTGATTTCAATGTTTAATTTCAATTCTCTTTGTTTTGTACGTATGAGGAACTAAACCCCCCCTTAGCTAGGGGGTGATTCGAAATATATGTTTATGCTTGCAATATGATTTGATTACTTTTAATTACGTTTCATAAGTTGTGAATTCAATTTGTTTAACTATTTGATTGATATCCTATTTATGTATGTTTATTAAGAATGAACGCTTAATTTCCATGCATGAATTTGACGCTAGAATATAAGTGAGTTTCACGTAATAGTTATGAACTTATATTCACAAGTAGTGGAGGTTGCTTATAAACAATCGCGTTAAACAAATTCTTGGCATAAGTTTCATGCAATCATAGTAACGAATGCCTCGTCAACACTTATAGTTTTCATGTTGCTTAATGATTCTTGCTTGTATCTCTATTATGCAATTCATGTAGGGAACTTGTGAGGAATGCTTTGGGTTGTCGTATGCAATCATCCAATTCATTAACTTAAGGAAAACTTGACGATTAATTTAAGCGGACCTAATTAACCCGGAGTGTTGAGAATTCATGGTTTATGAAATGCAATTAGAAATCTTTTTATTATGCAAGTATAACATGTATGGAGATGAACCCCTTAGCTAGCCATCCCATCCATTCATTTCCGTCAAATCCGTATTTACAATTTGTTTTCTTGCAATCTATCCATTTTAGTTTACTTTCGTCCAAAGCTCAATCCCCCTTTACTTTATTGTTCAATTTAGTTAGAAATCAATTTAGTTTGTGTTTTTAAAGCATTTTGAGTCTTTGGTTTGTCTTAGTGTTTTAAAGTTTAGTTTTGCATTCTTTGAGTCTAGTATAGTGTTTTATATTGTGTTTTTACGTTTTTGAAGTCAAATCCAAGTGATTAACAATCCCTCCTAAACCCCAGTCCAGAACGATCCCTACTTACACACTTACTATAATTGATAAAAAGAGGGTTTAATTTGTGTGCGTATAATTCTCGCATCATTGAGGCCCATTAAAAATTGCATGAGTTGTTGACGGTCATGCTTGGCGTTGCAAGAGCACATGCAGCCATCATTATAAGAAGCAAGCTCATCCCAGAGAGCTTTCAAGCGAGTAAAATAGGCGGAGATAGAAGAAGAACCTTGAGAAATTGTAGCAAGTTCCCGGTTGAGTTGGAAGATGCGTGGAGCATTACTCTGAGAGAAGCGTTCGCGAAGATCATCCCATACAGCTTGGACAGAGGTGGAAAAAAGCACAGATTCTTGAAGGTCAGGTTCCAAGGAATGCAGAAGCTAAGAGAGAATCATGTCATTGCAACGACGCCAAGCCGCGTGAGCATCAGGGTCGTCGGAGGAAGAAGGTTCTTGGATATCGCCAGTGATGAAACCAAGTTTATTCTTGGCACTCAAGGAAAGCTGCATGCCACGGGCCCATGATGTGTAGTTATCACCATTCAACTTCTTGGATACAAGGACAAGATTCGGGTGGTCGGAATGATGAAGGGAAAAAACACCATCGGAAGAAGAAGAGTCAGCTATGGGAACGGCAGAGAAAGCTGCCGAAAAAAAAATTAGGGCTAGGGTTATAAACCTGCTCTGTATACCATGTAGAAAAAGGTATGTAGGCTAAAAAATATATTTGTTACTGATACATGAATGTGGAAAAAAATGGAAGAGAATGCAAATGGAAGAGAATGCTTTTTTTTCTCATTATCTTTCTCTACAAGATTACAAGGATATATATACATGATACAAGTGTGTAGGTAGGACAAGGTAGCCGTCCTAGTGTGTAGGTAGGACAAGGTAGGACGGCTGTAGGACGACTTGACGGCTGTAGGACGGCTAGTGTGTAGGTAGGACAAGGTAGGACGGTTGTAGGACGGCTAGTGAATAATATTATATACAATTACACAAGGACTCCAACCATATTCCTTATTTGTCTAACAAGCCGCGATTAAAATATGGCGAACGGCTGGTGTGGGATGAACGAGCAATTCTTTCCACACGCCTTCACCATGGTTGCGTTTAGAAACCTGAACAATGTCGTCGTTGGACTGTTTGGGGATTCCTGCGGCTTCTTTGATGTCATCTAGTCTGAGCTGACACTCTTCCATGGATTCTGATGTCTTTTGTAGAACTCGCTTGGCGTCTCCAAGTCGCCCTTGCATGACAAGCGAACGAGGCGACTCGGGCATGGCTAAGACACCGATGGCAAGAACAACAGATGGAAACGCGCCGACGCCGAGCATGACCCTCCAGTTCAAGTGAATGGGGAGCTTGGAGAAGGCATAGTTGGATACGTACCCCAGTAATATGCCAATATTAACAAACACCTTCATATTTTTAAAACAAATCAAATCCATAATATGAAGTAAATCTTCGAAGAAAAAAATCGAATGATATTTTTATGTCTGAACCTTTTTATCTGTCCAACCTCACAGCAAACATAAATTTTACCTTTTAACAATAGTATGATGTTCAACACTTAAAAACCAAAGGGGTTTTGAACTTTAATTCTTTAAGATTAAACTTTAATAAAAGGGTATGCTATGGAGACCAAATTTTGGAATCAAATTTTGTAAACCAAATGATATGCATTATTATTTAAGAGTTGATTAACATGTGTATTTCATATTGGTGACACATCATTTAGTTTGAAAATTTTGTGTAAATTTTGGTCTCCCTAGCATTATCCTTAATAAAAATCTGGTGTTAGATTACATATTGATTTTAGTTCTTTAATATGTACTTAATTCAAATTCGTATTATATTTTTGTTTGAATATTTAATAGATATCTTATTTAATGTCTTAATGTTTACCTCCATGTAATTAGTGTACCTAAACGTTTGTATTATAATATATTTTGCTAAACTAGTGTACCGAAATGTTGGTACCTAAATATATTATAATGAATTGGTGGCACATAAGAAAATAAGCAAAAACATAAGTGTACCGAAAAATCCGTACTTAAACATACTATACTAATTACTAGTGTACCGAAATGTTCGTATCTAAATATATTATACTAAATTAGGGTACTGAAATGTCCATACCTAAACATATTATACTAAACTAGTGTACTAAAATGTTTGTACCTAAATATATTGTAATGAATTAGTGGCACATAAGAAAATATGCAAAAACATAAGTATACCGAAAAGTCTCGACCAAAATGTTTTCTTATATAAGATATTTACCATAAATTGGTGATGGAAAAGGTCAATAAATAAAAACTAAGGTTTGCAAGTGGCCCTTTATCATAATGGTGGAAATGTGTTGAGTTTTTGTATAACGGCGTGGGTTCAAATCTTGTCGGTAGCTAATCTAATACAACCTATTATTTGACCAAAAAAAAAAAAAACTAAGGGCCTTGATTGGATGTCATTTCAAAATGACTAAAAATGCTTTTAATTAAAATGTTTTTGGGTTCTAGAAGCACTTTAAGTGCTTTCTCCAAGAAACACTAGTTATGTGCTTCTTTCAGGAAACATTTTAAGTGATTTTCAATAATTTACTAACATTTTTACTAAGGATTGCTTCCAAAAATATTTTCACGAAAAGCATTTTCAGTCATTTTAAAAGCACATCCAAACGAGCTCTAATTTATTTGAATTTCAAATGAGTGTTAAAATTTACAATATTTTTCATAATCAAAGAGACATTGAATGCATATCTTGGCATTAAATAGTCTAGGAACTAAAATTAATTTTTAATATTGTACAAAACATTTTTCTAAACTTCATCTTATTTAAGGGTCTAAATCTAGTGTTCTAAAAATCAGTAACAACTATGTGTTAAATTAAGAGAAATTAATCCAGAATCAACTCTATAATTATTGTATGTATTATAGGAATATACTAATTGTGCTTAGTGTAAAATTCCTATATGAATAGGGATTTATGTAACCCTCTATATTGTAATATATTACACAAATTAATACAATGAGTGATATTTCTATGCTGTCATTATTTTTTTTATTACTATAACCTGAACATTATTATATAACATTGGAGTGTTAACCTTGATGATTATAGTTTAATCTCACATTTGTTCTAATTTAGACGTGTAATGTTAAATTCATGTTGCAACACAATTAAAAGTGAAGGCAAAGAGCTCAAAAATGAATAACGATAACGAATAATTTCATGACGTTTACTAATAATAACTTACATCTATACTGTGACAGGGCATTTATGAGTAACAAACAATGTTGGTAGTGTAATAAATCATTCAATAAGTTCACAATTAATATATATAACGTTGGATAATAAACCTTTTAACGATTGAAATATAATTTTATTAAAACGAAAGGTACTATATATATTGTTTCCGCTGATTTTTTTGACAAAAGCTTCTTAGACTTTATTATATGATAACATAACATGGTAATGTGACAAAGCTCAGGAAAAGATGTGAGGAAGCCACGAAATGAGGCCGGAGAGATCTCGGCGGTGTAGACAGGAGCTATCATAAGAGCGTAGCCAACTCCAACTCCGGCAACGAATCGGCCGAACATGAGGAAGGCATAATTGGGAGCAAGGCCCATGAGGATAGCTCCAGTGAAGAAAATTGTTCCGGCAAGTACTATGGTGTACCGGCGTCCAATCAAGTCGGAGGTTCGACCGGCCAAAGGCAGAGCCAATGAGGGAGTAGAGGTTCAAAGTACCGTTAAGAATTTCAACTTGAACGTCGCTGATTTTGAGGTTTTCCTTAATGAAGAGTGACGCTCCACTCATTACACCAATATCTGTACATAAAAGTGGAACAAACATGCATTCCATATGAAGATAACTTTCTTTCAAAGTAGAAAACCACTTTTTCTTTTTCTTTCAAATTAGAATACTTAAAATTTCGAGAAAAAAAAAACTTTAAATCTTCTTCTGAAGTGTTTTATAAAGTAGAAAAAAAACGTACAACAGTTGTCGGCATTCCGAATTAGTCAGTATGCACTCTTATCTTGTATCTTGTTTTCATAAGATATATGCTTTTAAGGAACAGCAGACCAATATTGGACAATATATATTACCATAACCCAGTAAGATTGAAGTCATTGAAGCCAAAATGCCACAAGCAATGGCAAACTTCTTTGTCTTGGCTTTCTTTGGTGGATCAAAGTCTGCAATACACGTGTTTTGGGCTTCGCCAGTGATGGTCTTATCGTCAGCTCTCCGGTCAGTCATCTCCATCTTTAATGATAGATGTGTATAAAATGAATAGAGATAGATAATTAAATGGAGAGAGAGAGAGAGAGAGAGATCAGTTATATATTAGACAGGAATAGAAAGACCACTTATCATGGAGAGAAATAGAGAGATCACTTATCAAAGAGAGAAGTACATATTGCTTGAGCTACAAGTGGAGCTCTGTTTATATAGATTTTATCCATTGGTCGAGGTATTGTTGCTTAGGAAAAGCAAACACCACTTTTCATTTGTGTAAAGACAACTCAAATGACATGAAGATGCCACCGTGACAGTGTATTTGTACCATGTAAGTCCATCTTCATTTGTAAGCGAATACTGGATAGGATTAATGTGTTTTTGTTCAAGAACATAATAATATGGTCAGTTCTTAACCATCCAATCCGGTCCCGATATCTCTACTTTGTAAGAATCACGCTACTAACGGATTACATCGAATAAGAATCCACAAAGTAGCAAAATCGGTTGGATATGGTTCCCTAATTAAAGGCGTCTACAGAGTTCACTCACTACACGCCAAAACTAAGATGATAATTGCGTTAACTAAACTTAACTAACTAAACTAGTATGTGCGATTGGTTTTGTTTCAACTTCCAAAAGTCTTGAGTTGAACCAAATCATAGTGAAAAGTAACTTCAGTGATCGATGTGACCTCCGGCGTGCCGTATGAAATTGTGATCATTATCTAATAACAATGGTCACCCTTTTCCTTAATTGCTTATAAGGAAATTGATCTCAAAACCAAATCGCTCACTAGAGAGATTAGTTTGGTTTAGTTGTGGTCTACTAGTTTGAGGTCCTAAACCGAATTAGTGATTTTATATAATAGTTTTATTGGTCGAATGGTAACATCATTAGAAAGAAGAAACTATTTAACCCAAGAAAAAAGGAACAGGCAAAGGTGGCCTAGCCAATTAAACAACCAGAAGAAAGAAAGCAGTTTGCAATGGTTAATGGAGCCATGGCACACATCCCTGGTTAATATGAAACTCTCAAGCAACCTGAGTTGATTTTATTATAGATCGAGGTCCCAGTTGTAATGGACAACTGCAGAAAAGGAAATGGCATTTTAACTAAAATGGTTTCTGAGATTTGCATAACACATTACTTTGGTCACTGAGATTGAAAATCAATAGAAATGATCATTGAGATTATTCACCATCCATTATTTTGGTCATTTCGTTAAAAACTCCATTAAGTGTTCTGGAGCTATTGGCCGAAAGTTTGGGCAATTTTCAAAGCTTCGTAACTCAAACATTTCTTAACCAAATTTGACTCACAATATATCAAAATGAAGATAGGAAAGTGTAGAACAAGATTATACCTATTTGGAAGCCCAATGGTTGCCAGAGATGGCCGGAAAATAGCCTTAAAGGAGATTGGTTAGTGGGAAAATTGGAAAACTCACTGGAAACTGGGTAAACTTTAAACGTTCATAACTTCTTCAATACTCAACAAAATCGAGTAATTCAAAAACGAAAATCATACTTCTTGACACGACGAAAAGAATGATACCTTTCTCAATAGCTAATTCACCGTGGTTTGGCTGGAAAACGACTCAAAATTGGCCAACTCAAGACCAAGACAGTCACTTTGGAGCCGTTTTCTAGTCTATTAACTTTAGTGTACAACTAAATGAAGTCGTTGCTATTGGCTTTGGCAATATAAAAGCGTGCCCATTAGTACCAAAGGCCACCTTTTCTCCTTCATGTCTGAAGATCACTTTTTGTGAAGAAGAGAACTCTTGTTTTGGCCTCCTGTCTTTACGAGATCATTTTTTTGGTACAAATGATATTATTACATTAAATTGCAAATTATAGGACGGAAAGGTTTAAACCCAAGACACATTGAGTTAAAGCGAAACAACATAGCCACCATGGACCCCACTTGTAAACATCTTTTAGATCAAAGAAATACAAATATTTCCAATTATACGTATCATGCCCTTTTTTTATTTGGCGATCAGACCATGATATCCCTATAACTATGCTTTTGGGTAGGGTTAGGATCGGTAGGTTTAGTATTCCATACTCTTTTGTAAGATCATAAAAGCAGAAACAAAATTGTTACTCTGCTACTATGATATTGTGGTACTTTCACCTAATATGACCATTTATATAGTATAATTAATAGTGTAATGACAAATTTGTGGGCATTGGGTCATCGCTTTCTCACATGGCTATATAAATATCTGGCATATGACATAGGTAATTGGCTTGAGTCACGTGATTGACCTAAAGAACAAGTGTGTTGTGAGAGAAAATTTAAATGGATAAGAGAGAAAATGCACTTGGAAGAAGACTCTAACAGCCTCTTATTCAAAACTTTCCAAATACATTGTCTCTCATCTTTGCTTTTATGAATATTGGTCTCTCGACGTGCGTGAGCGCAAGTCAAGAGACTTTTGTTTATTTCATTTTACCCTAATTTAATATCGAATTTTTGCTTGGCTTGAAATTTCATTTTCTTTTTATTTTTATCCCTTAAATATGAAGCAGTTGTGTGTTTAAATTTCTTTAATAGGATCATTTTTGGTTATTTAACAGTAAAGCCTGATCAGATATGCATTATTGGAATGAAGTTCAGTGCAATATTGGCATATTTTTTACGAAAAGAAGTCCAAATAACATAATTTCATTCCCAATAACGATCCCTCTTCTTTTTTTCTTTTTCGTTTCACAAATAAAAATTTTGAAAGTGTAAATTCTGCAATTGTGGCCTCAATGCGCTTTCTTATTATTTGGATATGTTATTTTAATGTTTTGATTGGTTTGGATTGCGTTGGTGAAAGGAAGTAGTGAGTACAGAGAAGAAGAAGAATAAAAACAGTATAGATATGCATATTATTCTAGAAAAGTCTATTACATAAGTGGAAAAGGAAAACCATCATAAATCACACTACGCGAACCCCCACTTCTCTACATAGTCCCCACAAATTTGAACTCCAACTCGTGATCAACATGACCAAATCAAAACTAGTTCAATGCCTACCTAAGCTTTCTTTGTAAAGGGAGGGTTGGAATCATTTCCATGAGGGTAGTATGTGTCAACCTCGAGTGCCACTTTTGCTGCAGTGGTTTAGTGCAGGAGTACATATGTATGTGAAAGATGGCAAACCTAACCTAACTTCACCCACTATCAATTGGCGAAAAGCATGAACCCACTATATCACAACTTTGGTACGTGCCAAATTCCTAGACGCAGTTCATTATTAAGGCAAAGAACATGTGCTTGTTTGCTGTCTAATCACATACCCATGATTTATATTCCACCAGCACTGCATTATAATATCAACGTATCTACAACAATATGTGAATCTTTATGGTGGGAAAGTGATTTCCTACACCATTATTCTTTTTCTCCACATTAAAAAAAAATCCAGAAATAAAAAAGTGCAGGAAAAAAAGTTGTGTTTGAAAATTATTTGGGAAAACCTCAAAATGAGATAATTTTTTAATCTTGGTACAAAAATAGGACAAATCAGTCATGCACAAAATCGAAATTACTAAAATGCCCACATATAAATACTAAAAACCCTTAGCTCGTTTCATCATTTTTGTCATTTGGAAGAGAAATAGGCTGAGAGAGCTTTGTGAGCTCTGGGTTCCTAGGTTGAGCTTAGATCTCTAAGCTGTGATTTCAAAAAGAGGGAAGTCGAGAGTGAAGCTTCGAAGTGAAGGTTTCTTATTTGCATCAGTTTTCCATCCTTAAAGAGAGATTTTTGTACTAGATTTTTGCATTTTGGCGAGAAAGTTCCATTTTTTCCGGCTAGTGAAGCTTTGACAGCCATATTTCCACAGTCATCTGGTTCGTCTCTCTCTCTCTCTCTCTCTCTCACACATCTATTTCTCTCTCTAACTCGGTCATTGTCTCCATTTCTACAACTAATTACCTGTTTGTTCAATTAGGCTTTTGGATTTGCAGAGATGGGAAGTCGAACAAAAGAGGGATGGGGAAGAGAGGGCTCAAAATGTGTTCTTGAGATCTTTACTTGTTTATGGGTTTTGTTATTTTAGATTATGGGTTTCAATCTTAGAAGTTTGCGTTTTAATTTTTGTTTAGGGTATTGAAGATTCATGGAGTTGTGTTGGTGAATTTGGCTTTGTGGGTTTGTTACAGAATGCTCAATATTTGTTAATTTTGTTATGAACCTGCAATTTTTTGTGAATTTGATTTGGAATGGGTGTTTGTTTGAAAATGTTTGTGAATTACAAGTCTTAGTTCAATATGAAAGAAATTGTACACAATATGCACATGATATACACATGACATGCACATTTGTCATCTCTACATGATTTTCCCTGTGCTTGTATATTGTTATCAGTATATACAAGGTATTGAATTCTGGATTTCAAAAGGTCATTCAGACGATGAGTAGAAAGAAAAAAAAAAGAAGAAAGAAAAAGATGTAAAAACCTCCAAGTTTCGAACTCATGTCTTGTTGAAACTATGAATGTATAGTCCCCATCATTACAAAATAGTTAGATATGCCTGGACCAACCCATGCATGATACATCATGATGTAGGGGGTGTGAGATTTGATAACCCACTAACCTTTATGTTGGAAATGAAGTAACAATATTTGGAAGCATTGTTCAAGTTAGGGGACAAAAAAGTAGTGGTGGAGATTCTTACAAATTTTTAAAGGTCACATGCATCACATCCTCACCATATAAACAGCTTCAACACGTTCCCTCTTTTATCCAACTAATTTCATCATCATCATGGTAAACTTGTGTATAAATATGCTTTCCACACATAGTTGCAATAACCATCAACCCCCCCCCCCCAACCACCCTAAAAAATTAGAGTTCTCAGATACCCAAAACACTTGAGAACACAAACATGTCCAAGTTCTCACATGAAACTAAGGGCTGCGGAGTTCTATGGGTGGTACAACATGGAACCTCCTCCACTTCGGGGTCGCCGAAGGCAAATCCTATGCGATCGTTTAGCTTTGTGGACTCTGAGACACTGCTGAAAAGTATAGATTAGGTCCGCGAGAGACTCGACTATGAGACGGATGTCGCCGAGTATTGGAACTGCAAGCTAATGAAGGCTATAAAAAAAGCTTGTGGACCTCAATGGTGAAACCAATGAAGCATTGTACCATGCAAGCAAGCAGAAAATGAAGGTTGACATGTTTGGAGAAAGGATCACATTCCTAAATTTTGAATTGTTCTAGAAGCGTCAGGGCCATATTGACTCGTATGAGCGTTACCAAGAGGGAAATGCCGAAATGGAGGAAGAACACAAGAAGGGCTTTGAGGATTCTTGTCGACTAGTGAAGGGAAAGGAATCACGTCAATCATAACGGGATTATACGACATTTTGTTTGTGTGCAATGTATTAGCTAAGTGTTTTAAAACAATAAACATGCATACCATGTAAGTATGTATCCTTGTTATATGCACATAACATGCACATTAAATGCACATAATATGTATAGCATATTCACATAAGATCTCTTGTGCAAGAAATGCACACCTTATGCCAGAATCTTACACAACATATGCACGTTGTATGAACACATTAGGAAAATTTTGTGAAATTTCTGCAATTGAACTAAAACACAAATTGGAACATACCCAATATTGTACCATGTCAAAAATTAAAATTTTCCACACATTACTGTAAACCCAGTTGCCATTAGCATGTTGGCATCGAGATTTTGTTCAAGACCATGCACCAAAAGGGATGAGACTTACCCCATTATTTAGGATTTCATATCTTCGAAATGCACCATCCTCATATTAGTGAAATCCCAAAAAAAAAGTAAAAACAACAAAAAAAAAAAAAAAGAAAAAAAACAAATTGCAAATTGGATACCAAATTTTGCCTTCCATGCTTTGTTTCTAAATGGATTGGTTGGCAAGCTACTTAGCAAATTGACATAACAAGGTACATGCAGTGTAAATGTGGTGTACATGACCCTCATGTCTTGTCCTAGCCTACTTGAGGTCAGCATTGCATTCAATATTTTTAAGATGTGCCTTTTCCTCATGTCAACTCATAAATTTTCTAGTGTTTAATAATAATATATTACAAAACCAGTGGGTTTTAATTAATGTTTTATTTAGGTATATAGTGTGTATATGTGCTTAGTGTGTGTATATAATGCGCATGTGTTGTATATGGAGGGCGGTTATCATTAATTTACTTTTGTAATGGTATTGGGTGGTTTTATTTTTGAATCATGACGTATTTTTGTGATGGGAAGTTGCACCCTTTGAATGACCCCTTTTGTGATGGGAATTTGCATCACTTGAATGACCCTTATTCTCCATCTATTTAAGTTGTCTTGTGGGTTTATGTTTCATTACAAAACCACAAGTTCAATTTACATCATCCCAAAAAAAATAAAAATAAAAAAAAAAAAAGAACAAGAAGTTGAAAATGATGAAGAAAGGCCACACCACATCTTCCTTCATGCATTTTGTTTTTGACGACATTCTTTTCAAATTTCTTATCACCGTTGCTTCCTACTCGTTAAGGGACCTCTTTTCAGTGAAGATGGTCTTGAAGAAGTTCAAGAAAATAGTTGAAGACCCTCCCCATTTACCAACACATCAATATTATCGACTTTGAGACTGTCAACCCGCTTAGATTATGAGGCACGTCTAACAAAGTCTCAAACTTCATCAATCCCTGCATCCAATGGCGTAACCCCGAGACCCTCTACATGGTGGGGATGCGATGCTTCTTCTAAGACAACAATTAAAAGGACAGAATTGAGCGGCTTAAGAGTGCAAAGGTCCACCAAGTAGCAAAGTACGTGTATGGTCCGATCTTGGTGTGCCATAAGTGGGATCCAAGCATGAGGGCTTAAACTTCTCTATTCTCTCAACAGTCACAACTTGGGATGGTTGAGTGTAATGGAATGCCGAGAGTGGTTTCGGTAGTGTTTGTCGGGTTTTTGGGTGCATAGGGAAGTAAAGGCCTGAATCCTAAAACTTCACCACAACAATGCTACCATCAAATCTTGCAGCAACTATGGAAGTCCACACGGTTCGGCCACACTCCGAACGCATTGAGATTACTGGTGCCAAGACAAATTTAGTAGCTACAATTCGTGTCAATGGCATCAGGAAATGAACTTTTTTTTGTGATACAGTATGTTGGTAGATAGGTACTAAGTTTGTTTTTTGTTCGTTTAATTTTGTTGTAATCGCAGTGTTTAAATTCCAATGCAACCTTTTGTTTACCTTTATGACTCATATACTACTAAATTTGTAATTTTATGGACTTTGTACTTTTAATTTTTCTTCATACAGATACACAAACAAGCTTTAAAAACTATGTATAATTATAAAAAACTAGCCCAAGGTGTAACATTACCACGTCATCGATCTACCTTGCCACCACTGTTTCCCACTCATCAATGCTTGCTTGTCTATTTATTCTTTTCTTTGAATATTATAATGAATGACTGACATGCAAAGAAAATGCATATGCCATGCGCAGAACATGCACATCTAATGCACAATATATGCACACGACATCTTCATGTCCCCTAAAGGAATCCAAAAATTACAAATAATAGTCAATGACGAGTCCCATAGCTTTGGTGTGTGGTTGGGTTCTCGAGGGATGAATGAAAGATGCACAACACATGGCATGAACAAAAGCATGCTTAAGTCCCCAAAACCCGATGTCGTAGGTTCGAATCGTATAGGGCGTGATTCTGTGTCGTTGTTAATTGCGTTACGTCAAAATTAGACTACAATAATTGAGCACAAACCCAAATTTGACCTCCTTTAATGCGTAGAACATGATCAAGCCATATGCACATAGAATGTACACACCATGCTCCTTATAGTAAATTAGTCATAGGAGCTATAAAAGAGTTACAAGAAATCGAAATGGACAAGAACACCCCATAAAAGAATCGAATAACGAATTTACAAACGATATAAGAAAATAAACGAAAACATTCATTTGGATACATATCTTACAAATTTTCTTCAATTTGTCTTTCACAAGAGCCTTCAACAAAGGCTATAACATTCAAATTGTTAACAATATTTCCATAAAATTGTCAAAAATTGTCAACATAACCTAAATAACAAATTCATCTTATACAATAATAAATTTGATTCCTCAAGCTCAGAAGTCTTACAATGGTTATCAATAAGAGCATTGAAGCTTACAACAGTAGCCACTTGAAAGCATCGTTAACTTTGTCACATCTCATAATCCATTGAATCCAAGAACACAACCATCCCTCTAAAATGACATGAAACCACATAAGAAAAAGTATAGAAAAAGTTCTAAAAAAAATTAACAACTATATTGTATATCCTTCAAAACCATTCTTAGATCAAGAACTTTGAACATTTTTCTAATCCAATGTGAATCTCAAGATTAAAGAAGCTATATATGTGCTGGAAAGAATCATCCCAACTATCCACCAATACCAAGATGTAATTTTGAACAATGGAAATCATAACAAACAATGTAAACAAGTCTCAATTCACATAACTCCACCAAAGGTACCAAAATTATTCCCAAATCAACTTTCACATATCAATTTCACATATCAACTAAAATCAACTTTCCTCTAACTAAATCACTTCTTCAAAAGTGCAACCAAACAACAAATCACAATAAACTCAAGCCTATTTCTACAAATCAAAGCATCAAACTTCATTACAAAAATACAACATTTTGCAGACCTTAACCCAAACATAAAAAGAAGACGAAGAAAAAGAGTCATAAAGATCATGAGAGGCAAAAACCAAGGAAAATAGAAGATGGGTTTTACTTGTGCGGATGCTTATGTTTCAGGTCGTTGGTGGAGTAGAAGAAGGTGGGGGAGGTGAGAGAGGTTTCCCCATGAAGAAAAAAAGTCATAAAGATCATGAGAAGCAAAAACCAGGGAAAATGGAAGATGAGATTTAACTGTGTCGTTATTCATATTCCAGGTTGTCGACGGAGTACGAGAAGGTGGGGGAGGCGAGAGAGGTCTCCTTTCTCTCTCCTCTCTGTTTCTCTCTACAAAATCAGAAATGAGGGTTGCAATTTTTGGGTAACCCATTTATATGGGAGGGCAATTAGGTCATTTCAAGGTGTAGGTAGATCTTATTTCTGTCCAGCATCTATGCATGGAGTGTGCATGCTCTATGCATATTTGAAAAATCCTATTTTTGTTACAAGATTAAGAAATTGTTCCATTTTAGGGTATTCCCAAATTATTTTTACAAGTAGTGTAAGTTTATTACTAATGTTTGGGTTGGAAACTTCAACTTGAGATCAAAACTTATGAACACTAGTTTAAATGACTGCTTACTAGTTTCTTTATTTTTACTTTTTTAGTTTTGTTTTAATGCTTTGCTTTTACATGAAGATAAATAATGGTGGGAGGGATGAGTAAGTTATATAGATTGATACAAAAAATGAAAAACATAAAGTTAAAGAATAAAATATTTGTCTCATGCATTCGTCTTCATTCCTCCTTCGTCCCTCCATCATATTCCTCATTCACCATACTTAATCTATCATTTGCCTTACATACCATTCCTTTATCTCAAAATACAAAAAATTAAAACCCAAAATTTGAAAACGAAATGACTATCAAATAAGCAATAAGCTAATAATGAAATAGTTTCCAATATGACAAATTGTATTTCGATACGTGAAGTAAATCTAAAGCGGTGGGTGGGTTGGTTAACATTTTATCTCGAGTCTACAAATTTATCCGTGTTTGGTCTCAGTACTTGATACTTCAAATTTAGCTTACTTCAGAAATATTGTCGGATTAAGCTATATTCCGTGATATAGACCAAATGATGAAAGTTTCAAGTGTTTTACTTTAACACGTTGATGAGCTGAGTAAAATAAACTTAGCAAAATATTTCCTAAGGCATCTAAGTACTTCAGGAATATATAGGCCCATTCAGCCTCTCATCCAGTTTTTCAGTTATGCATTCGGAACTCTGACCAAGGGTTTATAATATGGTTTGGAACTCTGAAAGATTAAACCTTTGAGAGACAAGCAAGCAAGACTACCCGGACTTGGCTAGCTCCAAATCAAGCAAGCAATTTGAAGGCCATGAAAGAATAATTTGATTTTACTAAGTTCATTTGAGCAACATCTACATATGCAATTAACGATTAAAGGTGGAATCATGCTTGTATGTACTAAAAAATGAAAGTTTTCCCATTAAAATTCAAAGCCTAGTAGTTGTGAACCAAGACTCAACTCAAATCAGATAGAAAGGAGTTGAGATTTCTTATACCTTTGTTGAATCCTCTTTCCATAAGCAAATGTTAATCACCCAAAAGAGAGAGCCTTCATTCCTTGCTTTTTGGCTCCATGGATTTCTTGGAGGAGGATAGAAGAATGGATTCTCCAAGTTCCCAAGAAAGGAATCTCTAAATTTCCACTCCAAGGAAAGACTTGAAGAAGAGATGAGTGACTTGTGGAGGATTTGATGCTAGTGAAATCCTCCCCAAGGGCCAGTCTTCTAGAGAAGAGAGAGAGCCTTTTGTGTTTCTCTTTCCTCTCTTTAAAACCTTAATGAGGGAATGAGTTATCATTTCCTTTCTATAGCCACTAACATTGAGTAGCATAATTGAAATTAAAACTAACTCTCCCTCACTCTCTATGGCGAGCCATATGGGTTCATTGGGCTTTCATGCCCTTTCTGTTTTCAAGTTGTCATACAACTTCAGTTATTAAACTTGATATTAGAAGTCCTTGAGACCCAAAATTAACCCGAGATCTAAAACGAACTTATTCGTTTGATTAATTAACATTTTAATTAATCCTACTCATAAACAATTAAACCATTTAATTATCCTTACTCGTCTCCGTTGTTTCTTCAATCTCTACCTTACACGGTGTACGATCCATCAGGTTCTAATTAGCAAGGTAGGGAGATTATAACTCTTACTAATCGATTGTGAATTGAAACTTACTTTGAATTCTCCCTTTAATGAAGATTAGTGATTGCTAATATTCAGGGCTTTCACAAACCATGAGTGACACCTAGCAGTATGTCATGGTTACCCAACCTAAACATAAGAGGTGGAGAACCTATTAAGTTCGCGATTACAACACAATAGGTCATTCTCTAAACTGATACTCTTGATCACATTGTTTAGATGATAGTTTATTCATGTCTACTATCCAATGTGATAGTGTCTATGGTGTCTCAAGTCAAATGACTACTTTGCATTATCCTGACCATGAGTTCTCATGTGACATGTGTATGAGAACTCCTTGTTGATCTTGTTCACTGAACTCATTCTCTATTGAGCACCTACATACTTGTCTTGGTGTCAATCACACTAATGAATCGAGACCAGTCATTCTATTGGTAAGAAGACATAGCATGTATTGATCCTAATGGATAGTCAATGCCTAATTGGCAATCCTATGATCAGGAATGTTTAGGATATGTGTATGAAAGAGAATGGTCTCATGAATCTAACTTCTTTAGATCACATTCTCCTATTTACATATTCCTCAAACTTATTGTTGAAGTGTATAACATTTATATGAGACGATTTTAAACAATAATATTTGCTCTTATATAAAACTAGTTTAGTTTAACATATGAAATGTTCGTATAGTATCATCATATGATTGGATTTAGGGCAAATTTCCAACAATCTCCTACTTGCACTAAAACCAATCAATTGTATCATCAATGATGATACCTTTTCTAAAGTCATTTAAAAAATAGTTGAGTAGTAAGTCTAGACAATGGATATCTATATATTATCCATAGAAGCAACCTTGAGATTAACAATATCACCATTACACATGATTCTCAATCATGCGGTTTAGTCTCTCATTTGTGTTCAGATCTTAATGAGATCTTGATTCCCTAGTTTGAACTATTGCCTCATTAGCGTCGTAGTGTGGGTATACTAATGACACTTTCAGGTTCGAACCAAATGGAGAGTTCATAAATGAACTTTCCCATCCGAACAATATTGTTGTAAACTTCTATATGACAATATATTTTGCATGCGTGATAGAACACATTAAAGTTATTACTTTTAGTGTTTCCACCAAAATATCTCTTTAGTCATAATAAAGATATATCCAATTATCTCTTTAGTCATAATGAAGAGATATCCAATGATGGATACGATATTAGATTCATAATCTCATATGTTTATGCTTCAATTAGTTACTCTGATTCTTCATCAATTTTGAGGAACCTATCCTTTAGTATTTCTCAAATACATAAGGACTCACTTGATAGTTCCTATGGTTTTGATTTTGGGCTTATACTGATATTGTCCTGTACCGATCTTGGTACAACATATAACAATGTTTTTCATGCAATATGAAATACGTAAATCACATTTATGCGCATGCATACATGATTCTATTTACGCATTGTTTCTTTGGGAGCCAAAGGGCATATTCCCTTTTAGAAAAGCAACTTCCTAGTCTTACTAGAATTGTCCTTCCATTTGAAGTTTATCATTTGAGAAACTTCCTAGCATCTTTTGTCTATTAATAGGGATTGAGATAATCTTATTTTATCTTAAAATATATCATTATAGATTTCCATCCCAAGTATATAGACTATTTCTCCCATGTACGTTCTATCATTATAGAATGTTTACAATCATGAATTCCTTTCCTTTCCAAAATTAATATATTATATATACATTCAAATTTAAGAATATGATTAATTCCCACTAATCTTTTGTAAAATTAGTAAACAAAAGATTCATTAACATCTTTATGAGAAATCAAATGATTTGATCTTTTCTCATAAGACACGTATAGCTCCAACTAGCTTTACTAAGATTCATGGTGGATGGATATCTACAACTTACACACCTTGTGATTCCTAGTCTTAGATATATATTATCAAGACTATCTTGACTATCTTGATAATGGTTTCAGAAACCGATACTATGTCCAAATGTTGAATCACCGTTTAGTTGTAGCAAGCAATCTTCAAATTAATTGAAACCAAGACTACGTCAAAGATGGTTTCTTCCAAGTGAACCAATCTCTTTGATTATAGTCACCTTAAGATACCAATTAGCTTTGAAGGTTTCACTATTGCAGGTCAAATGTTATTATACCATTTCCTTGAATATATGTCATACAAACACTCAATGTAATCATAAGGATCTTCATTCTTATTTCATTTGAATTAAGAGGTGTAACTCTATGTCATAGTCATAAAGTTAAAACCATTCAACTGAGATGGTTTGTAGATCCTTCTCGATTATTTTGGAGCTCATGGTATATGAACTAGGTTGTTATGTTTGTTAAGTATCATCTTGTCTCTCAAAGAACTCATTCCTTAAGTTGTATTTCTCGTTCATTTTCTCTATCTTAGGCAAATCCTATTGTAGAATTACAATGAACTACCAAACATGCAACCTTTGTTAGTTGATTTATAGAAGTGATATCCAAAGGTTAATTTAAGGATATCTCACAAGATTGTTCTCAAAAATATTCGCACACAACCCCAAATCTTAGCTCGATTAAGACTTGCCTTTCTTTTTAATTACATCCTATGGAGTTATGAAACATTTTGGAAGACATTCTTATTGACAATCATATTGTCTTAGAAATTTATATCCTATATACGGGTAATTTGATATTATTTAACAAACCACGTCTTATCCATTATCTTATGACGTTATTTTCCTTGATACTTTTCAAGGAAACTCTTTGAAAATGTTCTTTTTCCTTCAATCAAATCCAAGTAGGTAAATACTTCAGATGTCTTACTCATCAACTTACACATTTTGCAAAGTATTCGGACTTGTGTTTATTCAAAGTACATGATAGTCCAATCGAGAGTGATCTTTGGGGAATGTCATACAACATGAGTAGTATTATGTTGTGGACAAATGCCACTAACATCTCAGTGAATCAACCTTAACCTCAACCTCAACAACTTTATGACTCTTTCTTCTTCCCAAAAGAATAAAGATTTGAACATTTTGCCTGTATACAAGTTTAACACGAAGGCATTGGATCTGGATCTAACGATCCAAAGCATCCATCTATGACCAACCTGTAATTTATGTTTTCAAGGTGTCACAAATCAGTAAGGTTAGTCACTATCATTACCACATCATCTCTATGTTATAGAGACAATGAATCGGATTACAATAATCCAATTATTCATTAATAAAGAACAATATAGAACAATCCAACAATTTCTTAAAATTATAGTGACAGAATCAAGTTCTTTATTCAAAATTGGAATGTAAAGACAATCTTTGTTTTTCCAATTTCTTTGGTAGTTCATATGAGGAAGTAAGTACTATCTGCTTTTGCAGAGATCTATATCTTTATTCACGTTCTGAATGTGAAGTACCTTTTCTTCTCTCATTAATCTTCTACTTCTTATTAGTCATGCTTTTACAATGATTGCAAAACATAGTTACTAATATAGAATCAAGCTTTCAAGTAGAAGAACCAACTGTTTTGAACTACTTAAGAACAATTTATAACACCTTCAAAAGGTGTGTTCTTGACATTTGCAAGACAAATCTTGCAAATTCCCCTTCCAACTTCCATCATTTCATGAAGAAAGTTTGTTCCCTTGAAGTTATTTTGCCTTCCTCGTTTGACTTCTTCTATGACTACAATAGTCATGGTCCCTAAACTCCCACTGTCTCTCTTGAAACCTTTTTCAACCAGTTGGATAGTGACGCAAAAGGTGAAGTCCTAGCCTAGTTTCCGTCTCACGGAGTGGTTTAACACTTCAACTCTCAATGATCCAAAATCATCATAAGTCCATATTGATGGACTATTTTTGTCAACCAACCATCTTGTTCTAAACAATATTACAAACTTGTAAGAGTTGTTCAAGCTCATTTCTTCATCGACAATTTGTAAGTGAAGAATCATGGCACTTAAAGTGTCCATGCCCTTGTGCTTACTTCTCAAGTTCCTTGTTCATTTAACAAAGAAACATGCACTAGTGTTTTTGTTAACTAAGGGTTGTTCAAAGCAACTCTTATTTCTTCATACAACAATTTGTAAGTGAAGAATTATGGCACTTAAAGTGTCCATGTCTTTGAGCTAATCTTCTCAAGTTCCTTTGTTCAATTAACAAAGGAATAAGCACATGTTGTTTGTGTTAGCCTCTTTATGATAGACATATCTAACATGTTCTTCCAGTGATACATTATCAATAGGAAGGTGGTGAGGATGAGGCTACTTGGGTACATATACAATCCATTCAAGACAATTTATGGGATTATGGTACCAAGTACCGAAACTAAAGCTTTCGGCTTTTCTTTGTCAAGTTTGGATAGCGTTTGCAAATATATCGGTAAATAAATACATAATGAATATAAATTGATTGATTTTAAGCCATTTGATCCGGGTCTTTAAATCAAATAGCACCCCCACTATTTTGTAAAATTTCATTTCCCTCATTAGAATTCAAGAGTTTTGGAAGAAACTTTTAGTAAGGTATGGGAGGCTCACCATTACCATGCCTACCTTATCATGTCTTATTATTGGCTAGCATTAATAATAATGAGAGAATAACTCTAGCTCATATACAACTCTTGTAAGTTCCTATCTTATTTGGCCTCTAGAGAATTTATGCCTCAGAATATCTTCTTATTGTCACTTCATTCACTTAGTTAAGTTTTACCCACCATACTTGTTCGTGTAGGGGCTCAAGCATTACCTCATAATGTCTTCTTATTGTTCACACTCATTGTCTACCTTCATAACATCAAATGTATAGAATAGACTCCTTAAATGTAAACACATGCTTTGCGCCCCCTGTAATGTAGAGTTAAAGCGCGGTGCACTTGTGTACATTCAAAGAGAACCTACCTTGGTGGAAGGCCGTGAAAGAGTGTTCAAAGCACTCTTATGCTTGTCAACTTAATATTGGTTTGATTGAGGGTTTTAAGTCTCATCACATGTTAATATACATTTTAATCCAATTAAAATTATTTGGTCCTGAGACAACTATTGGTCCATGTGGTTGATTTTGTAAAATATGATACTCCCACTAAGCTTGTAAAACGTTTTTAAAGCAAGAGTATATGGTACCACTAACTTGAGCTTTGCATTCCTTGGTGGACTGGGCCTTAGGATGACTATGAACCTTCGATTTGATCCAACACAAGCCTACGGTTGGGTGCTGGACCCAACTACAATTACTTGCATATCGAATAAAACAAGAAAGGAGTACTTTAAAGTTAATAAGAGCTTATGCTCTTTTTCAACATTTGATCAGATCAAATTACAACCAAAATCTAATCTACATGTTCCCATGGTTCAAACAAGTTTGAGAGAAGGTCAATCACATAGTTCAATTATCGTAGGCTTAGGTTCATAATCACCATTTCTTTAGTTAATTAACACTTTAACTAATTAAACTCGAATGCAACAATGTCATTTGGCTTTTGTATCTATAGAATTGATTTAAATGGAGCTAAACAAAATGAAAATCCAATTCTCATTTAAGGAGACAAAACTATTTTGTTCTCAACCTACTTTGGGCCAAAATGCAATAACTTCAACAATTGGGCTATTATGGAAAACACAAACTTTTGGGGTCACTTTATAAAAACACAAAAGTCCACTACTTTATGTAATTACAAATAGAACCAAAAATTTTCAACAATTACAAAAACTTCATCAAAGGAGCAAAACAATTTGTCCTTTAGTAATTTGGGGCCTTTACACAAAAACATAAACTTTTGGACCAAAGTGCAAATACACAAAAGTATCAAAACTTTATGTAATTACGTAAAAGCCTCAAAAGTACCCTACTTGTAGGGTGGCCGGTTTTGGTGTGTAAGGGAGAGGGTGAGTCACAATTTCAAAAAGAAAAGTGATGGGTAATTGATGCGAGTTTTATACGCGCACAAATTAAACCCTCTTTTTGACAATTGTAGTATAAGTATAAGTAGGGATCGTTCTGGACCGGGGATTAGGAGGGATTGTTAATCACTTGGATTTTTGACTTAAAAATGTAAAAACATATAAAACACTAAACTAAATTGATTTCTAACTAATTTGACAATAAAGTAAAGGGGGGATTGTGTTTGGACAATATTAAATTAACTGGAAAAATTGTAATTAAGGCAAAACGTAAATATGAATGAGATGAAAATATGGATGATGGAATAGCCAAGGGGTTCATCTCCACACATGTTATACTTGCATACAAAATTGATTCTCAATTGGTCTTTCGATAAATTATGAAACTCAACACTCCGGATTAATTAGGTCCGCTTAAATTAACCGTCAAGTTTTCTTTAAGTTAATGAATTGGATGGGTTTGCGCAACGCAATTCACAACATTCTCCAAAAGTCCTTTACGTGAACAGCACAATAAAGATACAATCAAAGATCATTAAGCATTATGAAAACTATAAGTGTTGACGAGGCATTCGTTACTATGATGAGCATGAAACTCGTGCCAAGAATTCATTTAACGCGATTGTTTATAAGCAACCTCCACTACTTGTGAATATAAGTTCATAACAATTAGGTGAAATTCACTTATATTCTAGCGTCATATTTATGCATGAAAATTAAGCGCGCATTCTTAATAAACATTCATAAATAAGTTATCAATCAAACGGTTAAACAAATTGAATCCACAACTTATGAAATTCCAACGAAAGTTAATCAATTCATATTGCAAATATAAACATAGTTTCGAATCACCCCCTAGCTAAAGGGGGTTTAGTTCCTCATAACTTTGAAATCAAAGAAACACCTAAACATTCCAACAACTCAAAACTTGAATTGTATGAACGTTTAAGCACTCTTCTCTTCCATTCCTTATACGTACAAAACAAAGAGAATTAAAATGAAACTTTGAAATCAAAGAAACACCTAAACATTCCAACAACTCAAAACTTGAATTGTATGAACGTTTAGGCACTCTTCTCTTCCTCGTTGTTGTAGCACAAGGTTTAAGGATAAGTTGGTTGGGGGGATGGAAGTGTGGAATGGAGTGGAAATGGAGAAGATGGAGAAGATGGAGAAGGGAAAGTGTTTGTGTATTACAATGGAAAATGAGATGCTTTGGTGAATGGAATGAATGGGTATTTATAGGAAGAGAATGGGTGTTAATGGATGTTTATTTAAGGTATTTGGTGGATGGGAAAAGGTGTGGATGGTGGGAATTATGGTGGATGGATGGTTTAGTGGATGTAATTTAGGGTTTATTTAGGTGAATGTGGATGCATGGTTTAGTGGATGTAAAGGATAATGGGATGGTGTGGAATTAAAAGCTAAAAAAAATGGGATAATGGGCATTTAAGTGTGAATGGAATGGTGGGATGCACTAATGGAAATTATGGAATGGAATGGTGGGATGCACTAATTAGGAGGAAGAATTAGGGTGAAGGGCTTAATGCATGGATTTGGGCCAATTAGGGTGAAGGGCTTAATGCATGGATTTGGGCCAATTAGGGTGAAGGGCTTAATGCATGGATTTGGGCCGAAAATGCCCCCCCTTGCATGGCAAGGGAAAGGACTTGGGCTAAAGCCCACGCCAATGGCTCTAAAATGGGCTAAGGTTAGGGTTTAGGTCATCTAAAAGCCCAAAGCCAAGAATAGAAACTCACGACAATGGAAACCTCCAAGAATAGAAACTTCCAACTTTAGAAACTTTGGTTACCAATTCCGACTTCCTTGCTCTTCACTTTCATTTCTTCATTTCTTAAGCTCCTTTGACCTTCAACCTCGTTCATTCCTCGTGCTCCATTTGCATACACCACATTCCAGCTCAGTTTTGCTCCAAAAGCTCCCAATTGCATCATTTCATGTAATATGTCCTTTAAACCTGAAAACACATGAAAGTAGCTTAAAAGACTACTTTAACGAATAAAACATAACAAAAATGCATAAGAACTAGCTAACTAAGGCGCATAAATATGCTCCTATCAGTAATGTCCATGAAACAAGGTTCCATGTAACATGGACAAAGTGTTGATGTGAATAGTGATATGAATAGTGCAAATCATCTCACATCAACTATTTCAAGCAAATTTTAAATGAAATTCAAAAACATTTTTGAAACAAATACCCAAAACTTTATGTTCTTTGTTGTGAATATGAAGAATACAACAAGAACATTGAAATACATCCATGAAAACCCATAAGAGCTCCGTGAACATTTTTCACCTAAAGACACCCTAAAACCTCTCAAACTTTAGGGAAATAACATTTACCATACTAGGGTACTTAAGGGTTCCTAATGTTACTTTAAAACCATTTTAATAAGACAAACAAAAACCCAAAAAACCCACCTAAGGATTTGGCTGAATTTCCCCAAACAAAAGGCACCAAATTTTAGCTCCAAAATTCATGCTCATATGAACTACGTCTACAACATTTGGGATGACAAATTTTCAAACAAAATTTACATTCAAAGAAGGAAGATCATGCTTGTAACCATTACTACATTCAAATCATAAACTATGAACAACAAAACCCAAAATGATTCATCAACTACTAGACCTAAGCTCTGATACCACTTGAAGGAAAATTTGATTTTACTAAGTTCATCTCAGCAAGATTCACACATGCAATTAACAATTAAAGGTGGAATAATACTTGTATGTACTCAAAAACAAAAATTTGCCCATTAAAATTCAAAGCCTTGTAGTTGTGAACCAAGACTCAACTCAAATCAAAGAGACAGGAGGTGACATTTCTTATACCTTTGTTGAATAATCTTTGCATAAGCAAAGGTTAAGCACCCAAAAGAGAGGGCCTTCATTCCTTGCGTCTTGGTTCCGTGGCCTTGATTCCTTGCTTCTCCATGGATTTCTTGGAGGAGGATGGAAGAATGGATTCTTCAAATTCCCAAGAAAGGGCACCTTTAAGTTTCCACACCAAGAAGAGACTTGAAGAAGAGATGAGTGACTTGGGGAGAATTTGATGCCAGTGAAATCCTCCCTAAAGGCCGGCCTCCTAGAGAATAGAAAGAGCCTTTTGTGTTTCTCTTTCCTTTCTTGAAAACCCTAATGGGGGAATGGGTTATCATTTCCTTTTTATAGCCACACATTGAGTAGCATAATTGAAATTGAAACTAACCCTCCCTCACACTCTCTATTGCTGGCCATGTGGGTTCATTGGGCTTTCATGCCCTTTCTGTTTTCAAGTTGTCATATAACTTGAGTTATTAGACTTGGCATTTGAAGCCCATTGGGCCTTGCGGCCCAAAACTAACCTGAGGTCCAAAACTAACCCAAGGTCTAAAACGAACTTATTCATTTGATTAATTAACATATTAATTAATCCTACTCATAAACAATTAAACCATTTACTCATCTCTGTTGTTTCTTCAATTTCTACCTTACACGATGTATGATCCATTAGGTTCTAATAGCGAGGCAGTAGGCGATTAGAACTCTTACTAATTGATTGTGAGTTGAAACCTACTTTCAATTCTCCCTTTAAAAAATATTAGTGATTGCTAATATTCAAGACTTCCACAAACCATGAGTGACACCTAGCAGTATGTCATGGCTACCCAAGCTAAATAGAAAAGTTGGAGAACCTAATCAGTTTGGGATTACAATGCAATACAGTCATTCTCTAAACCAATACTCTTGATCACATTGTTTGGATGATAGTTTATTCATGTCTACTATCCAATGTGATCATCTCGTTATATGATTACCTTGAATGTGATCTGGAACATACTTCCTAAATCATATTCATATGTTATGGCCATTGACTCTTAATCATATCATAGATTATTCTCCCTCAACAGTTTGAAGGTTAGAGATCCCTTGTTGCACAATCACATGCCTCTGCGATTAGGTAGCTTAACCCCAATGATGCCATAGACACTCTTAATGGAATGCCTTTAACCTAATCAAAGATTAAGGTCTTAACCATAAGACAACAATGGTATCTTAGGTCAAAGGACTATTTTGCATTATCCGAACCATGAGTTCTTATGTGACATGAGTATGAGAACTCCTTGTTGATCCTGTTCAGTGGACTCATTCTCTATTGTGCACCTACATACTTGTCTTGGTGTCAATTACACCAATAACTCGAGACCAGTGACTCTCTCAGTGAGAAGACATAGCATGTACTGATTTTAACGGATCGTCAATGCCGAATTGGCAATCCTATGATCATAAACGTTTAGGATATGTGTATGAAAGAGAATGGTCTCATAAATCTAACTTCTTTGGATCATATTCTCCTAATTACATATTCCTTGGACTTATTATTTAACCATATAACATTCATATGAGATGACTTTAAACAATAATCTTTACCCTTATATTAAACCAGTTTAGTTTAACATGTGAAATTTTTGTGAAGTAAGATCATATGATTGGATTTAGGGCACATTTCCAACAGGTCATTTAAAATAGTTATGTTGGGATGATTCACTCATGGTCTGTTGGTAACTATCCACTAAAGCAGAGTGCACACTCAAAAGCATAGTTAGGGAAAAATGTGGGTCAATGACACGTGGCACCTAGGTGGTAAGAAGCATCGAAGTGCCCATAGCACTTGATGATCAAGTGAACAAGCTAAGATGTCTGATGTGGATCATAACAGGTTACTCTTATAGGTATCTTAGTCAAATCTAACTAGCCAACCTTCTTAGTCACGTTGAATTAGCCTTAGTCAGATTGAACTACTTTAGTTAAGTTGGACTACCTTAGTGAGATGAGACTACCTTAGTCAGCATAGACTAGCCTTAGTTAGGTCTACAAAGTCAAATGAAGCCCGAATACCAAGTGAACTCAACCATTCGTGGTTACACAGAAGCCTATTAAAGACATTACTTGACTCCTTAGTAAGGAAACTCTAATTCAAATCAAATTAAGATACCTTGAGGATTAGACAACGTAAGCATGATCCTAGGATGATTAGGTATCTTACCCTAGATTTTCTCCTAAATTGTCTCCCGATTTAATTAGAATCACTTTCTCTACAAGGACTTCTCTATAAATACTCTATCCTAGGTATTTATCTCATTAAGTCTTTTATAGGATCCTTAAGACAGTGTCTTCTCCTTTTCCACAAGATTACAACAGACATATTCTCTCGATGCCTAATAGAGGCTCATCCTGCATATACACCTCCGTTTACGTGTAGACACATCCATGGAGAACTTATCTCCTTAACTTTCCGCCATAGGCTATTCGTCTGGGATGGTTCACGATATGCATACATCACACCATTCTTTCTTAGAACTACACACATAGCTTGATTCTCCTTCCGAAAGATATGTAGGCAGTCCTATTCAGATTCAACCATACCACATCAACCTTATTCTCTCCTCACCGGAGATCATGAGTTATTCTAACTGGATTTTGCCTTTATTCGTGGATGTGCACAAATTTGGTTCCAACAAAGATCAACTTCTAGTGATGAAAGCGGTCCACTAGGGCATCCAATAAGGACTTCGGGTCTTCGTCAGCTAAAAATTCGATGTGTAGGCCTTCGAATAAAAATGAGAGCCTTAGTTTTCTAGGACTCATTGGCAACATCATCTAAGATAGTGTTAGTTTTCTGGGACTCACTGGCAACATCATCTAAGATAGTGTCTGATAGCTTCCCCACCTTTAGGTGAATCTTGAGCTCATTTGAAGTAGTTGGTGGCAAAAATATCAAGAGTGTTGACATCCAACTTGTTCAAGTTTGACAAGAAAATTTTGGTAAATAAGAGCTTAAGGGTGTGAGCATAGGCCAAGGATGTGAACATAGTGAGGACGGGTTAGTGGGTCCAATTGGGGTTAGATTTTTTTGCTTCTTGACTTAGAAAATTCGAAAGGCAAGTGATTTTTAAACTCAAAATAAATTAATTTAATTAATGTCGCTTGAATGATTGGAACATTATTCACATACTCGATTAGAATATGGAATTGACCTTCTAATTGAAGCGAATTGGGCTTCTAATGGAAGTGAATTGAGCTTTCAACTAGAAATTAAAAAAATTGAACATTTGACTAGAATCCGAGTTTTGTATTTGACTAGAATACGGGTTTTTTATTTGATTACGGCATGGATTGGGCTTTTCGACTAGAAACCAAATTTAGGAATTCCACTAGAATACACAGGTCCGTACTTCTAAACGTCTAGCTAAGCTTACTTCTAGAAGTCCAGTAGTAACAAAGTTGCTATAGTTTTGTGGCAATGAAGATTGAGGCATCATTGGATCCTTGATATGATATAGACATGTATCAAGGAAAGTTACAAACAACCGTTTTCGATTTAATATGCATAAAATTAGATTAAGGTTTTCATGCATCATGGTGATTTTTCTTACCCTGAGGTTTCATAAATTCCAAAAAGAAAAATAAAACGATATATGATAAACGTAAAAATCATAAAACAATAAGAAAATATCATATTTAGGTACATGCTTCATGAGTGTTTAAACAATAGGAGTTTGGCATGAACGTGAGTAAACGAAATACTTAAAATAGTAAAACTGACCATTATTTCAATGTTAGGCAGTAGGGAAAGGACTGCAGCACATAGGGTTTTGCAGCAACAGAGCTTGTGCGGGAGAAAAGGGCTTCTGGCGTTGACTTCTTCTATTGCAACTGATTGTTTGTGACGACCAAGAGAATTGTCTAATCTTTTTTTTTCTGCTAATGGCTGCAAAGCAAAAGATTTTTAGGGTTTTGGGGATTATTTTATAGTGGATGATTCAGCTAAGAGTAAAACACTGATAACATGTTGTAAAGAAAAATAATTTGAGAGAGAATGAGGAACTCGTTTTAGAGAATTTGAAAGTGTGTTATAATATGGGTGCATTGATAAATTGTATTTTGTCGCAAGACATTTATGTTCATTCACTAATTGGTGTAAAATTTAAGCCATTCATTCCCAATGCAATAAGCTGGCAAATTGATTCTCCATATTAAATTAAGGGTATTTGAGTAATTTGACAAGATAACCACACAATTTTTTTTAGGAATGGTACGATATTTATTGGTGAAATTGAAAATGTACAAAACTTGGGAAGACGGTGATAATGGGCCTCAATAAAAACATTATCGGAGATTTCAACTTGGTCGAAGAGATAAAAGAGCGTCTCGCACTAGCAACTTAAAAGTCAACTATTCCCAATAAATACAAATGTAGCTTAACCACACTAAGTGGAATTTTCTTCGAGCAAAGTATCCATTAAAATGTTAGGTGGTTCATCAAACCATGACACCTTAGATTGCTTTCCAATTCCTGGACGAGCGAGTCTATGAGCGACATTATTAGCCTCTCGACAAACAAGCTTCAACTTGAGTTTACTGAATCCATGGATAAAACTCCGTACCATTAATAATTGGCCCCAATGCTGAGCAATCTTTCTCCTGCTCTTGCATTGTAGCAAGTGTCACACTCGAGTTCCCTTCAAATGCCACATCTTTACCCTCTGGGTGTAGTTGTTTGACGACCAATACCGCCTTCCTTGTGTCCAGAAGCTCAGCCTGTAGCGGCGATGTGACATTTGTGCTTGCTGCAGAAAAGGCAGCCACAGAAGCACTAATATCATTGCGCACAAACCACTCATATTCCCATCTGCTCGTTCGCTTATCCCATGTCTTATCAAAATTGCACTTAATCCAACCCGAGCTTGGCAAAGTCCATCTCTGCTTGAGGACTCCTTGCTTATGTTTCTGATGTGAAAATTAACTTGACACACAAATTAAATTCTATTTGTGACAATTATAGTAGATATGTAAGTAGGGATTGTTCTAGACTGGGGATTAACTAAGGATGCTAATCTATACAAATAAGACACAAAAACACTAAACTAGACTCTATAGACTCAAAACTAACTTTAGACACTTAAAACAGCAACCAACACTCAAAAAGACTAAATTTTAGACTCAATAAGTGTTCTGGATGAAAATAGGACTTGACTTGACTCAAAAGACTCAAGGAAAACAAGTTTTGACTCAAATATGAAGACTAAGTGAAAGGGAGATTGTTTTTGACGAATTTTGAACTTAAAACAAAAACTTTATAGAAAACACCTGGGAAAAACGAATTTAAGTGAAATAAATGGGAGAAAGGCTAGTTAGAGGGTCCTTCTCCACACATGATATATGCATATGAACCAATTTCCAGTTATTATTCCTTTAGACTATGAATGACAACGCCCCAAATTAGTTACGTCGCACAACTAACCCTCATATTTTCCTTATTTCATTGAATTAAATGAATACGCATTACAACCAAATTATCTTTTTCAAGTTCTTTATATGAAACGCATAACAAAGATACATATCAAAAGTCATTAAGTTTTGTGAAAACCATAAGCATTGACAAGGCATTCATCACTATGAGACGCATGAGACTCATACCAAGGATTTACTTAACGTGATTGTGACTAGCAACCTCCACTACTCGTGAATATAAGTGAATAACTATTATGTGAAACCCCCTTATATTCTAGCATCAAATTGATGCATGCTGATGTGAGAATTACTTGACACACAAATTAAACCCTCTTTTTGTCAAATTGTAGTAAAGATGTAAGTAGGGATCGTTCTAGACCGGGGATTAGGAGGGATTGCTAAACACTTGGAAACTGACTTAAAAACTCAAAAACAAAGTTTAAAACACTAAACTCGACTCAAAGAATGCAAAACTAAAATTTAAAACACTTAAACAAACCTAAAACCCAAAACAGCAACTAGAAGACTCAAAACTGCCTAAAAACCACTTTCTGGGCAGTTTTGAGCACCTACACTAATTTGGACGAAATTGGATGAAAACTTTAATCAAAATACTTAGAAACACAAATCAAAACACTTTCTAACTAATCTAAGACTTCAAATTAAAGGGGGATTTGTTTTTGGACGAAATTCAATTAAATGGACAGATTGTAAAGAAAACAGATTGTAAAGCAAATTGATGTAAACCAATGGATAATGGAATGGCTAAGGGATTCTTCTCCACACATGAAATATATGCAACTTAAATCAACTTCCAGTTATCGATTCGACAAGTTATGAACCTCGACACTCCAAGTTAATTAGGTCCGCTTAAATTAACCTTCAGATTTCCCTAAGATCATTGAATTGAATGAATATGCATTGCAACCAAATTATTCCTAACAAGTTCTCTATATGAACAGCATGATAAAGATACAAGTTAGAATCATTACGTTCATTGGAAATCATAAGCATCGACAAGGCAATTGTAACTATGAAAAGCATGATACTTTCGCCAGGAATCTACTCAACACGATCATGACTAGTGACCTTCACTACTTGTGGATATAAACTCATAACGATTAGGTGAAACAAATTCATATCCTAGCACCAGATTCAAGCATGCAAATTAAGTGTGCACTCTCAATCAACATACAAGAATAAGTTCTAAATCACATAGTTAAACAGATTGTATTCATGACTTATGCAACGATAACTGGAGTAATCAACTTATTTCACATATATATCCATGGTTTCGAATACACCCTTAGCCAAAAACGAATTTAGCCAATCATACTCAGAGCAAAACAGAGATTACATGAATTAGACATTGAAATATAAGAGAGAATACACCTAAAATCGTTCAACAACTCAGAATGAAGAACCAAACAATTTTGCGCATCTGTCTCCTTCCTCTTGCTTGCGGCAGATTGGATGGGGATGAATTCTGGGACGTTTTGATGATGTAGAACGGTTTGTTGGATGTTTAGAGACACGGCAAGGGATGTAGGATGGGTGTGGATGAGTGTTTGATGGTTGGGAAGTGGTGGAATGGCTGATTGTATCTCTAGGTTGAAGAATGGTGTTTTGGGGTCAATGGATGCGGCTGGAATAGAATGGACGAATTTTGATGATGAATGAGTGATGTGAAGGGTTTGTGAAATTTTTTGAATGAATTTGTGATGCTTGCAGCTGCCTTATTTATAGGGCTAGGAAGGGTTTAGAACTTAGTTGAAAACAAGAGGTTTTGTACCAGAAATTCTATACATGAAACACTTAAAGGATATATGTGTGTAGCTTGGACAAGGTAGGACGGCTTGGACAAGGTAGGAGACAAGATAGGACGGCAAGGAGACAAGCTAGGACGGCTAGGAGACAAGCTAGGACAGCTAGTGACAAGCTAGGACGGCTAGGAGACAAGCTAGGACGGCTAGTGACAAGCTAGGACGGCTAGGAGACAAGGTAGGACGGCTAGGAGACAAGCTAGGACGGCTAGGAGACAAGCTAGGACGGCTAGTGACAAGCTAGGATGGCTAGGAGACAAGCTAGGACAGCTAGGAGACAAGCTAGGACGGCTAGTGACAAGCTAGGACGGCTTGTTCTTCCAATACAGAAATTAGGCACCATGTGTGAATAGATAAAGCCTTCTAGAAATAAGGTTTCTTGCAGCTCCCTAACTGAATTCAAGCCTTCAAATTCGTCCATCCTCATGCCTCCATGCTTGCACTATCCAATCTTGGCCCAAAAATGCTCTAGAATGCTCCAAATTGCTTCTTTTTGCATACTTTGACACTAAAACCTGAAATTGCACGAAAATGACTTTAAACACTAAACTAACTAAGGAAAAACAACATAAATGCATGAGAACAAGCCAATTAAGTCGCATAAAAATGCTCCTATCAAATTCCCCCACACTTAGCTTTTGCTAGTCCTCGAGCAAAACAAAGAAATAAAACAAGACAAAACAAACAAACATAATCTAAACCTTCCAACGTTTGTCTCAGGGATTTCCAATGCACATGACATGTTAAAGATTATCATTCCCACATATTTGAGTCAATTTAACATTTAAGCACATGCTGAATCATAGTCACTACTTACTAGTTCACAATTAACCAATTAAAACAATGTTTTGAATGTAGTAACATGCCTTAGAGAATTCCCTCAATCCTTAATAGATTTGCACTCTATTTTCACTCAGATTTTCTAACTACACACCCTATACTAGTTATATGTGAGAGAATTGATGTAGATATAAAAACGAATGCTCACATATATGTATCACAAAGAACGCAATTTCCGGAGTTAATAGGCATGATATGATCTCATGAATGGAATGCTACTACTTAGATGCGAGAACCAGTGACACCATATGCTCATACCAAATTCAAACTCAACAAATTGAAACACATAACACTCAAGATAGAAGTTTAAGGGTTGCAACGGGGCTTGGGGGTATTGGTTAACAAAGAAAGGATAGGGAAAACAAACGTTCTTCAAGCATTAGTAAGCAAAGTAATGAAATTAAGACTTAGAATTCACTTAGTTTGCAGAAATTAACTTAAAAACACAAGGGGAAGACTTTAAACACCTTCTTGGGGCCGAATTCAACTTTTGGACCCTTTCTTGAACAAACAACACCTTGGAACTCTTTTTCTCATGTTGTTCAACTCTTTTCATACTTTTTTTTTCTTTTTTTTTACTTTTTTTTTTCCTGAATTTTTCTTTTCTTTTCTTTCTACCCGTGCTTATGGCACATAATTCTCAAAATAAAACTTCCCCCACACTTGGTTTCTGCCATAAAGGAATTCCATTTGAATCATGCTTACTATACTTTAAGAACGAGGGTATGGATAGTCCTAATCTAGGCTAGGTGAGGGTAATGTGGGTTAACAAAGAAAAGGCTAAACAAGGCTCAATGGGGCTTAAACCTACAAAACAAATGAATGTGGGATACAGCTATTTGGCTCTTGGTTCACTAACAACTTCATCTTGTTATGTGTTATGCTAATCAATTTTATGCTTTGAATGAAACAGGCATGAGTTCTAGTATTTGGAACTAAATGATGAAACGCCTTCTAAGTAGTAACCAAGCAAAGAATAATGAGATCATGCAACGACTTTAGAAGACAACAAATGCACAGATTATTAACTCTCCAAAGAACATTAAAAGCTCAAGTCTCTCAGGGTTGTAGCGTTAGTTTGAGTTTCTTCCTTCAAGCATGTTACAAAAACTGATTTTATCCTTTGTGATTACATGTGAATTCGTAAACTATAACTACAACCAAGCATAAACCAAGGAGCAAATCAAACATCCATCATTGTTTGTAACTCTCTTTAACAGTTATGCATTAAAAACCAAATCCTCATCATTGTGTTGGAAGGTACCCTAAGACACAAACAAACACACAAAAACAACTCTTTTTTGGCTTTTTCAAAACACTTTTTTTTATTTTTTTCAAATTTTCGGATTTTTACTTCAACACACACCAAAACAGCTCAAAATGCATTAAAAACACTTAAAAACAGTGAGAAACAACATTAGAAGTGATAGGTGATAGAATCCCACAATTCACGCATCAAATTTTGGCGCCGTTGCCGGGGATTAGCAACTTTGCTAATCCCTTGTTATTTCTTTTTAGTTATTTTCGTGTGTTATTCGTTTGTTATTAGTTTTAGTTTCTGACTTGTTTGTTTCCTTGTTTTAGGTACTAGTGCATGACGCGGAGTTCTCAAACTGTGCATGCACATATCTTGGACTTTAACGACGATTTCGAACGTGATTTGAGAAGAAAGAGGAGGTATCCCGAACCTAGTGAACCTAGTTCAAGTTCAGAGGCCGAATCTGAGTTTGAAGAAGTGGAAGAAGAAGTTATGGCAGTGGACAATCGGACCATTAAAGAGCTTTCGGCCTCGGGGTTGGCCAATGCCGCACCATTAAGCATTCAATACCCCGCGGCTGCCCAAGGCAAGACCGATGAATTTGAATTGAAGTCAAGCTTGTTGCACCACATTCCTAAGTACCATGGACTGTCCATGGAAGATCCAAACAAGCATCTTAAAGAGTTTAAAGTAGTATGCTCAAGCATGACACCCATCAACGTAGATGAGAGTATTTTGAAGATGAAAGCTTTTCCATTCTCTCTTTTGGAAAAGGCTAAAGATTGGCTTTATGAATTAGCACCTGGAACGGTCACTTCGTGGGAAAGTATGAAGAGAGCATTTTTAGAGAAGTTTTTCCCCACTTCGAGAGTTATTCTTTTAAGGAAGAAAATTAGTGGAATTGAACAAGGCCAAGGCGAATCATTCCCAGCATACTATGAACGTTTCAAGGCTCTAGTTGCATCATGCCCACAACATCAAATGAAGGAAGAGCTTTTGATTCAATATTTCTATGAAGGACTACTTCCACTTGAGAGACAAATGCTAGATGCTTCGGCGGGAGGTGCTTTGGTAGACAAAACCCCGATGGCCGCCAAGACTCTCATTGCCAACTGAGCTTTGAATGCTCAACAATACGAAGGAGTTGGCCAAAGAGACATGACACGGCAACAACAAGTGAATGAGGTAAGTGCTTTTTCCGAACTTCAAAATCAAATGGCTAATCTTACTTCTCTTCTTTCGCAGGTGGTTGAAATACCAAAGGTACAAAGTGTGGCTGTTTGTGGCGTGTGCTCCATGAATGGACATCTCACCGACAAGTGCCCTCAATTGATTGAGAATGGAGGGTGGGAATCTGCCAATGCCGTGGGTTATGGGAACCAAAACCAACAAAGGAGTGACCCTTTCTCTAACACATACAATCCCGGTTGGAGAGATCATCCAAATTTCGAATGGAGGGAGCCACAACAACCCCAACAATCTGCACCACAAAGGGGATTTCAACAAAACCCCCCTGGGTTCCCACGGCCATACCAATCCAACCCACCACCATTGTCCCAAAACAACTCAGGTTCGTCTTTTGATAATTCTCAAGTTATTCAATTACTAACTCAATTGGCGCAGGGGCAAGAAAAACAAGCAAAGGACATGCACAATTACGCCAATGAAGTGCAAAATCAAGCTCGAGAGGTGACTGAATTGAAGAGACAAGTGGGACAAATGGCTGAGTTCATGGGCCAATTTAGAGAGCAAGGCAAGTTGCCTAGTTCAACCGTTGTCAACCCAAAGGGAGGATTCGAATCTGCCAAAGCAATCATGTTGCGAAGTGGGAAACAAGTTGGAACGATGATAGGAGCATATTCATGCGACTTAAAAGGCTTGTTCTCGTGCATTTACGTTATGTTTCTCTAGTTATTTTAGTCCTTTATGCTTCTTTTGTGTGTTTTCAGGTTCTAAGGGCAAGGTATGCAAAAGGATGCCTTTTGGAGCATTTTGGAGCAAAATCGGACTTGGATTGGATAGCTTATATTTGGAGCAAAAGGAATGGACGAAATTAAAGACCAAACTATCATAACCACCTATCATTACTTATCATCACTTAACATATCATTCATTTATCACTTAACATATCATTCATTTATCACTTAGCATATCATTCATTTATCAATTATCAAACCATTCACTTATCACTCACCACATATCATTCATTTATTACTTAACATATCATTCATTTATCATATCATTCATTTATCACCACATATCATTCATTTATCACTTATCATAACCATACACTTATCACTTATCATACTCATAATCATCTACACATTTCAACCATTTAAAACATTCCACATGCTTTCACAACTTAATTCACATGCACATTCATCCACCTTTCTCCAAAGAACATCTCACATGCATTTCCACCTTCCTACTTCATCATTTCACCACCTTCTCCATCTTTATTCCACATGCATTTATCATAATTCACCCTAGCTACCACCATTCACACACACATGCACTTATTCTTTCATCATTGAACCACCAATTCAACACATGCATTCACACACCCTTTAATCATCCCCCCTTTAAGTTATGATTTTATTTCCTAACCCTACATGCATTATTTATTAACTCTTCATCATGCATCCACATTCATTCCAACACAAAACACACACATGCACTTATTCTTTCATCATTGCACCACCAATTCAACACATGCATTCACACATCAACAACATCACCCTTGTGCCATGTTTCCCCCTTTGTTCCCACCCATCACATGCATTTCCACCTTGGTCATGCTTTCCCATTTCATTATTCATTCACTTTGCATTCATTCAATTCCACCCCACATGCACCCTTTATTCTTTCATCATTCACAACACCACAAACACCTTAAACAAATAGCCATATACATCTCCACTCCTCCTATAAATACCCTTGCATTCATTCATTCACATATCATCTCATTCACAACACAACAACACACCACAAACACATTCCTTTCTCCCTTAGAATCCAAAAACCATCTTCCATTTCCACCAATCCTCATCCATTTCCATAATTCCCCAACACTTCCATCCCCCCAACCAACCTATCCTTAAACCTTGTGCTACAACAACGAGGAAGAGAAGAGTGCCTAAACGTTCATACAATTCAAGTTTTGAGTTGTTGGAATGTTTAGGTGTTTCTTTGATTTCAAAGTTTCATTTTAATTCTCTTTGTTTTGTACGTATGAGAAATGGAAGAAAAGAGTGCTTAAACGTTCATACAATTCAAAGTTTTGAGTTGTTGGAATGTTTAGGTGTTTCTTTGATTTCAAAGTTATGAGGAAATAAACCCCCTTTAGCTAGGGGGTGATTCGAAACTATGTTTATGTTTGTAATATGATTTGATTACTTTTAATTACGTTTCATAAGTTGTGGATTCAATTTGTTTAACTGTTTGATTGATAACTTATTTATGTATGTTTATTGAGAGTGCACACTTAATTTTCATGCATGAATATGACGCTAGAATATAAGTGAGTTTCACCTAATAGTTACGAACTTATATTCACAAGTAGTGGAGGTTGCTTATAAACAATCGCGTTAAACATATTCTTGGCATAAGTTTCATGCAATCATAGTAACGAATGCCTCGTCAACACTTATAGTTTTCATGATGCTTAATGATTCTTGCTTGTATCTCTATTATGCAATTCATGTAGGGAACTTGTGAGGAATGCTTTGGATTGTCGTATGCAATCATCCAATTCATTAACTTAAGGAAAACTTGACGGTTAATTTAAGCGGACCTAATTAACCCGGGGCGTTGAGAATTCATGGTTTATTGAAAAGTAATTAGAAATCGTTTTGTATGCAAGTATAACATGTGTGGAGATGAACCCCTTAGCTAGCTTCCCATCCATTCATTTCCGTCAAATCCATATTCACAATCTGTTTTGTTTCCAAGTATTTATTTTAGTAAATTCGTCCAAATCCAATCCCCCCTTATTTTGTTTAAGTTTTAGTCTTAATCTTTCTTATTTTTAGTTTTGCATTCTTTGAGCATTAAATATTGTTTATTGTGTTTTTTCTTTTAAGAGGATTACAATCCTCCTTCCGGTCCAGAACGACCTACACAACTCACTAAATTGCAAAACGGAATTTGATGTGTAAAACATCGCATCAAACGACCTCACAACTCTCTAAATCTGCCCCAACGGAAGATGAAAAGTTGCAATTTGAGGAGGAGGAGCAAGAACAAGCCACGGCAAGGCAGAGAGACACCATGCCGCAGCCCCCTCAACTACACCATTCGGCTTCCAAGGGTAAGGATTTCCAAGTTCGATTATTTCTAATGCTATTCCTCCAAATGTCCCCTTTCCTAGCAGGTTTATGCAATCTAAGACAGAGGAGGATGAAAAAGACATCCTGGAGACGTTTAGGAAGGTGCATGTCAATATCCCGCTCCTTGATGCAAATAAAGCAAATTCCGAAGTACGCTAAGTTTTTAAGGAAGATTTGTACAACAAGGAAACGGATTCGGGAGAAAGAGGTGGTACATGTAAGTGAGAATGTCTCTGCAATGTTGCAAAGAAAGCTGCCACCTAAATGCAAAGATCCAGGTAGTTTCACTATCCCTTGCGTAATTGGTAATACAAGGTTTGAACATGCCATGCTAGATTTAGGTGCTTCAATTAATGTCATGCCATATTCTGTTTATGCATCGATGAATCTAGGAGAGCTTAAAAATGATGGTGTTATTATCCAATTAGCCGATCGATCTAATGCATATCCGAAAGGAATTTTGGAGGATGTTTTGGTGCAGGTAGACCATTTGATTTTTCCTGCAGATTTCTATGTGCTTGACATGGAAGATTCGGCACACTCTCCATCATCACCACTCTTACTTGGACGACCTTTCATGAAAACAGCACAAACACACTCAAATCTGCCTAAAAACCACTTTCTGGGCATTTTTGAGTACAAACACAAATTTGGACGAAATTAAGTTGTAACTTGACTCAAGACTCTTAAAAACACAAACTAAATGTATTTCTAACTAATCTAACACTTTAAAATAAATGGGGGATTGGTTTTGACGAATTTAAAATTAAAATAGAAACTTGGAAACAAAACAGATTCTAAAACCAATTTTGATGAAATAGAAGGATGAGAAACTAGTTAGAAGGTTCCTTATCCACACATGACCATATGCATATAATTTGATTCCCAGTTATGACTTCAACAAATGATGAATGACAATGCTCCAAGTTAATTAGGTCCGCTTAAATTAACTTTCAGATTTCCCTAGATTCATTGGATTGAATGGAATACGCATTACAACCAAATTATTCCTAATCAAAGTCCCTAACTATGGAATACGCATGATAGAGACATTCAACAAAGATCATTAAGTTCAACGGAAATCATAAACATCGACTAGGCATTCATAACTATGGAATACGCATGTTAATCCAGCCTAGGGTTTACTAAACACAATCGTGACTAGCGATTTTTACTACTCATGAATATAAGTTCATAACGATTAGGTGAAATTCCCTTATATCCTAGCATCAAGTTTAGGCATGCAAATTAAGTGTCGACCCTCAACCTACATACATAAACAAGTTCTTAATCAAAACAGAAAAGTAAACCACATCTAAAGTTCATGAATTCATAACTGGAGTAAATCAAATCATAACCAACATATGTCCATGGCTTCAAATTCGCCTCTAACTAAAAAGAAATTAGTTCCACATGTTTAACATAATTGAATAACAAGTTAAATTAAACATGAAAACAGAAACAATAGAAGAAAGAACTCCAAACACTCCAATAGTTGCAGATTGCATGTGCAAGGTTTCTTCCTTCCTTTGGACTGCACGGCACTACTCCTCCTCTCCTTCAATGGTGGCGGCACAAGGTGGTTATGGTGGTGGGAAGGTGGGGCTATGGTGGATGAATGGTTGCTTGGATGGAAGGTTGCGGCAAAGGTGGTAAAAGTGGCTGGAATTGTGTTTCTGGGATTTTAGGATGTGTAGAATGGTGTGGCTAGATAAATGGACGAAAATTGGGTGAATGAGTGATCCCCCCTTAGTGCCTTGCTGCAAAGCCTTATTTATAGGGCTAGGAAAGGTAGGAGACAAAGTAGGACAGCTAGGACAAGGTAGGACGGCTAGGAGACAAGGTAGGATGGCTAGGAGAAGGTAGGGCGGCTAGGAGACAAGGTAGGGCGGCTAGGAGACAAGGTAGGACTTAGGCACCATGTGTGAATAGATAAAGCCTTCAAGAAATAAGGTTTTTAGGCCCCCTTGCAGCTCCCTAACTGAATTCAAGCCTTCAAATTCGTCCATCCTCATGCCTCCATGCTTGCACTATCCAATCTTGGCCCAAAAATGCTCTAGAATGCTCCAAATTGCTTCCTTTTGCATACTTTGACACTAAAACCTGAAATTGCACGAAAATAACTTTAAACACTATAATTAACATAGTTTAGCTAATTCAATGCAAGAAAACAAGCTAACTAAGTCGTATAAATATGCTCCTATCAATTTCCCCCACACTTAGCTTTTGCTAGTCCTCGAGCAAAATAAAACAAACAAAACAAAACCTAACCTTCCAACATTTGCTACAGGGATTTCCAACAATACATAACATGCCAAAGATCATTATTCCCACAGATTTTAGTCATCCCTACTCTTGAGCAAATACTTAATCATAGTTACCATTCACTAGCTCACATTTAATCGTTTAAAACAACATTATGGACGTAGTAACATGCCTTAGAGAATCCACTCAATTCCTTACTGGATACACTCTTATTTTCACACAGATTTTCTAACTACACTCCCTATACTAAGTATATGTGAGAAGATTGATGTAAACATGAAAACGAATACTCACACATGTTATAACAAAAGAAGCACTTTTCTGGAATGATTAAGCATTTATAGATATGATCTCATGAATGGAACGCTACTACTTAGATGCGAGAACCAGGGACACTATATGCTCAAACAAATCCCAAACTCCACATATTGAAATACATAACACTCAAGATAGAAGTTAAGGATTGTAACGGGGCTAAGGGGTATTGGCTAACAAAGAAAGGTTAAGGATAAACAAAAGTTCTTAAAGCGATAGCAAACAAGTAATGAACTTGACACTTAGAATTCACTTTTGCGTGTAGAAAATCACTTAGACATACAAGGGGATGAAATACACAATACTTAGGGTCTAGTTTAACTTTTTGGACCCTTTCTTCAACAACCAACACTTGTGAGTTCTTTCTCACTTATTTTGACCTCTTTTTCATTCTTTTCTCTTTTCTCGTGCCTAATTCTTGTTTTTGGCACAAATTCCCACACATAAATCCCTTCCCCCACACTTGTTTTTCTGCACAAGAATAATCAAAAGGAATTCATTCTAAGTCATGTTCACTATGCTTTAAGAACAAAGGCATGGATGGTCCTATTCTAGGCTAGGTAAGGATAACGTGGGTTAACAAAGAACATAGGCTAAACAAGGCTCAACGGGGCTTAAACCTACAAAACAAATGAACGTGGGGTACAGCTATTTGGCTCTTGGTTCACTAACAACTTCATCTTGTTATGTGTTATGCTAATCAATTTTATGCTTTGAATGAAACGGGCATGAGTTCTAGTATTTGGACTAAATGATGAAACGCCTTCTAAGTAGTAACCAAGCAAAGAATAATGAGATCATGCAACGACTTTAGAAGACAACAAATGCACAGATTATTAACTCTCCAAAGAACATTAAAAGCTCAAGTCTCTCAGGGTTGTAGCGTTAGTTTGAGTTTCTTCCTTCAAGCATGTTACAAAAACTGATTTTATCCTTTGTGATTACATGTGAATTCGTAAACTATAACTACAACCAAGCATAAACCAAGGAGCAAATCAAACATCCATCATTGTTTGTAACTCTCTTTAACAGTCATGCATTAAAAACCAAATCCTCATCATTGTGTTGGAAGGTACCCTAAGACACAAACAAACACACAAAAACAACTCTTTTTTTGGCTTTTTCAAAACACTTTTTTTTTTTTTTTTTTCAAATTTTCGGATTTTTACTTCAACACACACCAAAACAGCTCAAAATGCATTAAAAACACTTAAAAACAGTAAGAAACAACATTAGAAGTGATAGGTGATAGAATCCCACGAATTTTGCATAAAAACACTTGTTTACCCCCCCACACTTAAATCGAACATTGTCCTCAATGTTTCACACAAAGACTCACATAAAAGCAAACAAATAACAAGCAACTAAGCATGATAAAATAAACATTAAGGAGAAGGGTTTAGAAATGCAAATCTGGGTTTGGAGTGAAAGTTCCATCTTCTCCTTGTCGAATGCATGGGTTGCCTCCCAAGAAGCGCTTGCTTTAACGTCGTACAGCCGGACGATGCTCCCTTGAAGGTTTATGGAACCCCACGGCATGGAGGGGTGCAACTACAATCTGTCTGACGAACCACTTCATGCTTTGGGACCTTGAATGGAGTGGGATAATGATCCTTTCTTATTGTCGTGTTGTGCTTTTCTACATCAACACGAATTCTCCCACGACGTTGAATTCGATTAGGTACCTGTACCACACGAGGTAACAACCTATTAGTTCAAATGGGAATCGAATTTGGAATAGGTGGCTTACCTTTGTACGGCAAAGAAGTGGTAGCACAATGGACGGATGCACAAGGGTTGCTCATGGCCAATTGTGGTGCTTTCAAGGTTGGAGCCGTGCACTCCTTGTGCTCTACTCCAAGTTGCTTCTCGGTGGTAGTTCGAGAAACATCCTTCTTGATCTTTGTTGAATACTCCGTCCCTATGTGTTCAATTACATTAATCGCACAACAAGAACGAACATCATTAGTATTCTCAATTGATTCAGGGATCTTAAAGTTAATCATATCACCACCAAAGGCCATAGTGACTGCTCCCTTGGCCACATCAATCTTGGTTTGAGCTGTTTTCATGAAAGGTCGTCCAAGTAAGAGTGGTGATGATGGAGAGTGTGCCGAATCTTCCATGTCAAGCACATAGAAATCTGCAGGAAAAATCAAATGGTCTACCTGCACCAAAACATCCTCCAAAATTCCTTTCGGATATGCATTAGATCGATCGGCTAATTGGATAATAACACCATCATTTTTAAGCTCTCCTAGATTCATCGATGCATAAACAGAATATGGCATGACATTAATTGAAGCACCTAAATCTAGCATGGCATGTTCAAACCTTGTATTACCAATTACGCAAGGGATAGTGAAACTACCTGGATCTTTGCATTTAGGTGGTAGCTTTCTTTGCAACATTGCAGAGACATTCTCACTTACATGTACCACCTCTTTCTCCCGAATCCGTTTCCTTGTTGTACAAATCTTCCTTAAAAACTTAGCGTACTTCGGAATTTGCTTTATTGCATCAAGGAGCGGGATATTGACATGCACCTTCCTAAACGTCTCCAGGATGTCTTTTTCATCCTCCTCTGTCTTAGATTGCATAAACCTACTAGGAAAGGGGACATTTGGAGGAATAGCATTAGAAATAATCGAACTTGGAACATCCTTACCCTTGGAAGCCGAATGGTGTAGTTGAGGTGGCTGCGGCATGGTGTCTCCTGCCCTTGCCGTGGCTTGTTCTTGCTCCTCCTCCTCCTCAAATTGCAACTTTTCATCTTCCGTTGGGGCAGATTTAGAGAGTTGTGAGGCCGTTCCAACTTGTTTCCCACTTCGCAACATGATTGCTTTGGCAGATTCGAATCCTCCCTTTGGGTTGACTGATGCGTGAATTATACGCACACAAATTAAACCCTCTTTTTGTCAATTGTAGTGAAGTGTAAGTAGGGATCGTTCTGGACCGGGGATTAGGAGGGATTATTAATCACTTGGATTTGACTTAAAAACGTAAAAACACAATATAAAACAATATTTAATGCTCAAAGAATGCAAAACTAAAAATAAGAAAGATTAAGACTAAAACTTAAACAAAATAAGGGGGGATTGGATTTGGACGAATTTACTAAAATAAATACTTAGACACAAAACAAATTGTGAATATGTATTTGACGGAAATGAATGGATGGGAAGCTAGCTAAGGGGTTCTTCTCCACATATGTTATACTTGCATACAAGATTGATTCTCAGTTGGTCTTTCGATAAATTATGATACTCAACACTCCGGATTAATTAGGTCCGCTTAAATTAACCGTCAAGTTTTCCTTAAGTTAATGAATTGGATGGGTTTGCGCAACGCAATTCACAACATTCTCCAAAAGTCCTTTACGTGAATAGCACAATAAAGATACAATCAAAGATCATTAAGCATTATGAAAACTATAAGTGTTGACGAGGCATTCGTTACTATGATGAGCATGAAACTCGTGCCAAGAATATGTTTAACACGATTGTTTATAAGCAACCTCCACTACTTGTGAATATAAGTTCATAACGATTAGGTGAAATTCACTTATATTCTAGCGTCATATTTATGCATGAAAATTAAGCGCGCATTCTTAATAAACATTCATAAATAAGCTATCAATCAAACGGTTAAACAAATTGAATCCAAAACTTATGAAATTCCCACGAAAGTTAATCAATTCATATTGCAAATATAAACATAGTTTCGAATCACCCCCTACCTAAAGGGGGTTTAGTTCCTCATAACCTTGAAATCAAAGAAACACCTAAACATTCCAACAACTCAAGGCTTGAATTGTATGAACGTTTAAGCACTCTTCTCTTCCATACATACAACACAAAGAGAATTAAAATGAAACTTTGAAATCAAAGAAACGCCTAAACATTCCAACAACTCAAAACTTGAATTGTATGAACGTTTAGGCACTCTTCTCTTCCTCGTTGTTGTAGCACAAGGTTTAAGGGATGTTGTTGGTGTATTGAGTGGATTGGGGAATTTATGGAAATGGAAGAAATGGAGGAGAAATGGAAGGGAAAGCTTGCGGCCAAAGGGAGAGGAATGGATGATTTTGAAGAGTGTTGTGTTGTGAGTCATGAGGAATGCCTTGAATGATGAGAATGCAAGGTATTTATAGGAGTAGTGGAGGGAACATATGGCTGCAATGCATGTGATAAAAGACTAGGAAAGTGGGTGGAAAGCTGAAATTTTCACAAGGGGGCCAAAGGGATCCCACGGCAAAGGAAAGAATTTGATGCATGTGGGCTGATTTGTTTGTTGAAGAAACATGTGTTTGGGAAGCTTTCTTGCTCATTTTCTGGATGCAATGATGAAAAGTTTAATAAATAATGCATGTAGGTGGCTGAAATGATGAAGAATGAGTGGTGGAAATGCAAGGGAAAGCTAGAAATACATGTGAAGATGTTGGAATTTCACAAGGTGAAGTGCACGGCAATGATGCTTGTTTGTTGGTGAAAATGTGTTGGTTGCATGTTTGTGGATGAATGGGGTGTAAAGGTGGCTGCAAGGTTGAATGATTAAATGTGCATGTGGGTTGAAATGCAAGGTGAATGAATAATGAATGCATGTGTTGATGAAATTACATTTGGAAAGCTGAAATGTGGAGGGGATGCACGGCATGGATGTTTTGGTGTGTGAATGGTTATTGTTTTGCATGTGAAGTGTGTTGTGAATGTATGTGGGTTAAATGATTAAAGGGGGTGGAAGATGGATGAATGATGGATGAATGGAATGAAATGTGTATGCACGGTTTTGGTATGGAGAAAGGGGTGAATGTGCATGTGGGAGATGGAATGGAATGTATGTGAATTATGTTGGGAAAGCTATGAATGTGCATGGCACAAAGGTGTGGATGATTTATGAATGCATGTGGGTGAATGATTTGTGGTGCAATGATGAAGAGTGAATAAAGAATGCATGTAGGGTTAGCTAGGAAAGTGGGAATGTGGTTGAATGATTAAAGGGACATGCATGTGGCTTGTTTGATTGCTTGGTGAGATGATGCATGCTTGTAGTTTAGGGTGTTGAATATGGATTTGCATGGCATTTGAATTGATTGTGGGCTTTTGGAATTGGAAGGAAATGCATGGCAAAGGGCTTGGTTTAAGAGAGAATGGGCTAGGCCCTTTGTTTTATGTCCAAAATGAATACAATGCCTTCAAATTCGTCCAACATTTTGGCTCCAATCATATGCCATCCATTCCAAGCCCAATTTTGCTCCAAAATGCTCCAAAATGCATCTTTTTTCTTCCTTAAGCCCTTAGAACCTGAAAACACACAAAAGAAGCATAAAGGACTAAAATAACTAGAGAAACATAACGTAAATGCACGAGAACAAGCCGTTTAAGTCGCATGAATATGCTCCTATCAAACTCCCCCACACTTATCTTTTGCTAGTCCTCGAGCAAAACAGAAAGAAAAACAAAACAAAACGAAACGAAACAAAACAAGTAAAACACACCTAAACCTTCCAACAATCGTCTTAGGGATTTCCAATGCACATGACAAGTTAAAAATCATCATTCCCACAGATTTTAGTCATCTTCACACTTAAGTACATTCTTAATCATAGTCACCATATACTAGTTCACAATTAAGCATTTAAAACCATGTTTTGAATGTAGTAACATGCCTTAGAGAATTTGCTCAATTCCTTACAAGATATGCACTCAATTTTCACTCAGATTTTCTAACTACACACCCTACACTAAGTATATGTGAGAAGATTGATGTAAATATGAAAACGAACACTCACATATATGTATCACAAGGAACGCAATTTCTGGAGTTAATAAGCATGTTTAGATATGATCTCATGAATGGAATGCTACTACTTAGATGCGAGAACCAGTGACACCATATGCTCATACCAAGTTCAAACTCCACAAATTGAAACACATAACACTCAAGATTGAAGTCACGGGTTGTAATGGGGCTTGGGGTGTGTGGATAACAAAGAAGGGATATGGAAAACAAAGGTTCTTAAAGAAATAGTGAGCAAGACAATTGAATCAACTTAGAATTCACTCAACTTTGGACCAAAAAGGGAGACAATTTAGGGCCAGAATTGGTGTTTTGAGCCCTTTCTTCAATCACTCATTCTTTCATTTTTCAAGCTCTTTTTTTTTTTTTTTTTTTTTTTTTTTTTTTTTTTTTTAAACTCAAAACATACTTAAGAACAAGCATTCCTTCCCCCACACTTATTTTCTTGCATAATGTAACTCAAAAGGAATTCATTTAAGTTATGTCACTATCTTTTAAGAACAAGGGTGTGGATTGTCCTAAACTAGGCTAGGTGAGGAAAATGTGGGTAAACAAAGAATAAATGCTACACAAGGCTCAACGGGGTTAAAACTTATAACAAATACGAAATATGGGAAGTGAGGCTATTTGGCTATGGTGGCAACTACACAACTTCATCTTGATATATGTTATGCAAATCAATAACATGCTTTGAATGAAATGGGCATGAGTTCTAGCATTTGGAACTATATGATGAAACGCCTTCTAAGTAGTAACCAAGCAAAGAATAATGAGATCATGCAACGACTTTAGAAAACAAGAAATCACAGATTACTCTCCAAAGAACGTTATAGGCTTAAGTCTCTCAGGGTTGTAGCGTTTGTTTGAGTTCCTTCCTTCAAGCATGTTACAAAAACGAATTTTTCTTTTATGATTGCATGTGAAGTCATACATTATAACCATGATCAAGCATATACCAAGAGTAAATCAAACTTTTCTCCATGTTTATAACTCTTTTCAACAGTCATGCAATTAGAAACCAAATCCTTATTATTGTGTTGGAAGGTGACCTACGACACAAAAACGACTCAAAACACTCTTTTTAGGCTTTTCAAAACATGTTTTTCAAATTTTTATGTGATTTTCGAAATTTTAAGTCAAAACACACTAAACACACTTAAAAACAGCAAGAAATAACATTTGAGGTTTATGGTGGATAAAACCCTACGAATTTGTATCAAAACACTTTAATAACTCCCCCACACTTAAATCAAACATTGTCCTCAATGTTAAAAACCACACTAAACACAAACAAACATATAAACAGCAATGAAACATACTAAACATGGCTGAATGTATCTAACAAAGAGAAGAGTGTAGAAATGCAAATCTGGTTGTGGAGTGTTCGTTCCATCTTCTCCTTGATCATTGCAGTGAGGCTTGGATCTTTGTGATTCCACAGGCTTACTCTTGAACTGCGCTGCTCCCATCGTTGATTTTCCTTTGTGCTACTCTTGAACTGGGCAGCAGGCTTTCTTTCGTCTCCCCCGAAGGTCTGAGCTTCCTCCTCTTATCTGTTTCTTTGTTCAATCTCTCCAATTCGTATTGAAGAGGGTTAGAGGATAGCTTAGCAAAGCTAGGTAAGCAACCAGGGAATAGAGTCCAGATAGACTCCAAGTGCCGGCTGATTGCTTATTTCACTTTGCCATGCAAGTAATATCAAGGACAAAGGAAAAGACAGGGAAAAAGCATGATATGAGATACCTTTGCTTTTGCCCTTGATGATATGAGATACCTTTGCTTTTGAAGAAGCGGTGAATGAATCAGCACATGTATGTGTTGTGCTGCTTCCTCCTGGATCATCTGTACTCCAGGCATCTGGTATCATCTTTGGGAAAGAAGAGAGAATGGAGTATCTCGAAAGGCTTTGCTGGGAGTGCACCCTCAGAGGTGAGAAAGAGTTGGGCATTTTCTTCAGTTCTGTCTTGCCAAAAAAAAAAATGAAGGTCGACATATATAGGGAATTTAATAGCAAGTGGTGATACTGTGCTTTTACCGTTGTCGACAAACATTTTGATCCCGCAAATCCGGCTTTTTGGAATAGTGACGACTCCTCGATCTTTGAAGACGTCTCTTCGATAAGGCTGCACGCGCTTTCTGAAAAGCAGAGAAAGCGTCGCCGAACTTTGCACCTGTCGGCTAAAGACGTGTAGCTGCGATGATGGCCTCCACGTGTTGAACGCGTTTTCTGAAAAGCTGAGGGAGCGTCGCCGAACTTTGCACCTCAAATTCCGGCTTTTTGAATCGGTGGACGCGTTGCCTTGGCCTTTTATAGAGCTATCGATCACTGCCAACTTACACACTCTGAAGATTTCCCATTCTGAAAAAATTGGTTCCGGCCTTTCGAAAATTTACTCCGTCCACCCCTTCTTTTTGAACACTTTTGAAAAATGGCAAACCCATCGAACCTTAGCTTAGAATTGAGTCTCCGCAGTGATTCGGGCGTGCCGCAACAAGATAACGTATGGCGCCCTTCTTTCTTATCTTCTGACGGTCCTCTTACAGTTGAAAACTCCGTGATGCAGGACGCCACAACAGCTACGATAGTAGCTCGGAACCTCCTCACTCCCAGAGATAGTCAGCTGCTTTCAGGACGGTCCGATCAGTTGGCCGTTCAAGAGTCCCTGGCTCTCAGCGTGCAGTGCGCAGGCTCTGTGTCCAACATGGGCCAACGCCTCCTTGCTCGCTCCCGTCAGGTTGAATCTTTGATGGCGGAGGTTGAGATCCTGAAACAAGAGATCAAACAACTTAAGTATGAGAATAGAACTTTGCATGTGCTTGCCAATAACTATTCGTCGGGCATGAAGAGGAAGCTTGATGAGATGCTGGAATCTCAAGGTCGGATGCAAAGTGACCGTCAACGGCTTGCGTCTTTCTTCCAGGGGCACCTCTTTCCTGGGTCATCCAGCGTTCCGCCAAGCATTGGGGCCTGGAATGCTCTATATCCTATGCCTCCCGCTCCTATGCCTTCTGCTCCGATGCCTCTTGCTCCGATGCCTCCTGCTTCGATGCCTTCCGCTTCTAGAGTTTTGCCTCGTGGCGGGTCTTCACGCAAACAAAAACAAAAACAACCTTTGTGAAGCTCCATTTGTTAGATACATTTGTAATTTCTCGAAAATTAATGAAAAAGCTTTGTTTTATTCACTGTGTTGGGTTGCCTCCCAAGTAGCGCTTTCTTTTACGTCTTGTAGCCGGACGGTACCTCCATTTAAGCTTGACTAGGTTCCACGGCATGGAGGGGTACCTCCTCCACGACATGCTCCTCAAACATCTCGTAATAGGGCTTCAATCGATGCCCATTCACTTTGAATTCTTGCTGCGTCCTTGAACTTTTGATTTGTACTGCACCATGAGAGAAAACATTAGTGACAATAAAAGGGCCAACCCACTTTGAACGTAACTTACCGGGGAATAATCGAAGACGAGAGTTGAATAACAACACTTTCTGCCCAATTGAGAAGGTTTTGCCTCTAATCATCTTGTCATGAACGGCCTTGGTCTTCTCCTTGTAAATCCGGGCATTCTCATACGCTTCATGCCTAATCTCTTCAAGCTCGCTCAATTGTAGCTTCCTATGGTTTCCAGCCGCGTCCACATCCATATTGAAGGTCTTGACCGCCCAATGTGCCTTGTGCTCAAGCTCTACGGGTAGATGGCACGGCTTGCCATAGACTAGCCGAAATGGGGACATTCCAATGGGCGTTTTGTACGCCGTTCGATAGGCCCATAGTGCATCCTCCAAGCGCAAGCTCCAATCTTTTCTATTCGGTCCAACGGTCTTTTCCAGGATTTGCTTGATTTCTCGATTTGAAACTTCGGCTTGGCCACTGGTTTGGGGGTGATAAGGTGTGGAAACCTTATGCATCACGTTGTACTTCTTGAGCAATGCTATAATGGTGCGGTTGCAAAAATGAGTCCCACCATCGCTTATGAGCACTCGAGGCATCCCAAATCTAGAGAAAATGTTAGATTTCACAAAGTCTGCAACAACTCTAGAATCGTTAGTTCGGGTGGCTTTAGCTTCCACCCACTTTGACACATAATCAACGGCAAGTAAAATGTACGTAAAACCAAAAGACATAGGGAATGGACCCATAAAATCAATACCCCAAACATCAAAGATTTCAACAACAAGGATTGGGGTTTGCGGCATTTGGTCTCTTTGGCCTATACTTCCGGTCTTTTGACATCTATCACATGTTAAGCAAAAAGCCCTAGCATCTCTAAACAATGTAGGCCAATAAAAACCACTCTCAAGAACCTTAAACGCGGTGCGTTGTGTGCCAAAGTGTCCACCACATGCATATGTATGGCAAAAACTCAAAATGGAATTAAATTCAGATTCATGAACACAACGACGCACAATCTGATCAGGGCATATTTTCCACAAATAAGGGTCATCCCAAACATAAAAACGTGCATCCTTTTTTAATTTATCACGTTGAGCCTTGCTTAAGGTGTTAGGAACTTGCTTAGACACCAGAAAATTAACCAAATCAGCATACCAAGGCTCACTTACCTGGATAGACATTAATTGCTCATCGGGAAAGGTTTCAGAAATTGGCGCTACTTCCTCATGTACCATTCGACTTAGGTGGTCAGCCACCACATTCTCCACGCCTTTCTTATCCCGAATCTCAATGTCAAACTCTTGTAGAAGCAACATCCATCGAATCAATCTAGGCTTGGCCTCCTTTTTCGTGAGCAAATATTTGAGAGCTGCATGATCAGTAAAAATAACAACTTTAGTACCAAGTAAGTAAGATCGGAACTTATCTAATGCAAAAACCACAGCAAGTAATTCTTTCTCAGTGGTTGAATAATTTAATTGAGCATCATTTAGTGTCCTAGAAGCATAATAGATGGCGTGGGATTGCTTATTCTTCCTTTGACCCAAAACAGCCCCTATTGCATAATCGGATGCATCACACATGAGCTCGAAAGGCAACGTCCAATCAGGTGGAAGGATGATAGGTGCCGTGGTAAGCTTGTTCTTGAGAAGCTTGAATGCCTTCTCACACTCCTCGTTGAACTCAAACGTCACTTCTTTTTGCAGGAGACGGCATAAGGGTTGTGCAATCTTGGAGAAATCTTTGATAAATCGCCTATAGAATCCTGCATGGCCAAGGAAAGAACGGACCTCTCTAACAGAAGTAGGAGAGGGTAAGTAACGTACAAGATCTATTTTAGACTTATCAACTTCAATTCCTTTTTCAGAGATGATATGACCCAAAACTATGCCTTGTTTAACCATAAAATGACATTTTTCCCAATTTAAAACAAGGTTAGTTTCCACGCATCTTTTCAGGATTAAAGTAAGATTATGCAAGCAATCATCAAATGAGTCCCCGAAGACACTAAAATCATCCATAAATACTTCAATTATCTTTTCAACATAATCTGAGAATATACTTATCATGCATCGTTGAAAAGTGGCTGGTGCATTGCATAAACCAAATGGCATACGACGATATGCAAAAGTACCAAATGGACAAGTAAAGGTAGTTTTTTCTTGATCATTTGGCGCTATGACAATTTGATTATATCCCGAATAACCATCAAGAAAGCAATAAAAAGAATGACCGGCTAACCTTTCAAGCATTTGATCAATGAATGGCAAAGGGAAGTGATCTTTCCTTGTTGCAGTATTTAGCTTCCTGTAATCAATACAGACACGCCAACCTGTTTGGATACGGGTTGGCACAAGCTCTTGTTCTTCATTCTTCACCACCGTGACTCCGGACTTCTTCGGAACAACCTGCACAGGTGACACCCAACGACTATCAGAAATAGGATATATAACACCACAATCAAGCAATTTTATAACCTCCTGTTTTACTACTTCCAACATGGGTGGATTAAGGCGACGTTGAGCTTCACGAGATGGCTTGGCTCCCTCCTCCAAAAGGATGCGATGCATGCACGTGGTGGGACTAATGCCTTTGATATCCGCCAAGGTCCATCCAATGGCAGATTTGTGCTCTTTTAACACCCTTATCAACTTGTCTTCTTCTTGGGCCGTGAGTGATGAGGAGACAATGACGGGCAATGTCTCGTTGTCTCCCAGAAAGACGTACTTTAAATGATCGGGCACTGGTTTAAACTCAAGTACGGGTGCCTGAATCGCTGAGGGTAACAACTTATTAGTGAGAACTGAAATTGAAATTGGGTTAGAAGGCTTACCATGGTGTTGAGGTTGTGACTCAAGGGCAGCCACTATCTCGGCCTCCTCCACACTTCTAGGTACGGCAAAACCAGATTTTTGCCCAATTCCTTGTGCAAGTGTTGTTTCAAGTGTATCCCTCTCCAAAGAATCGAGAAAATCCTGCGCCAAATCATCAATTATATCAATAGAAAAGCATGAATGGTCCTCAATAGGGTATTTCATGGAATCAGAAAGATTAAAATTAACAACTTCCCCATCGAATTCCATGGACAAAGTTCCACTATACACATCAATCTTCGTCCGGGCCGTCTTCATGAATGGCCTTCCAAGTAGAATGGGCAGTGAAGGAGCATGGTCCGATTCATCCATTTCGAGGACATAGAAATCCGCCGGGAAGATCAAATGATTAACCTGCACAAGAACATCTTCCACAACTCCCTTTGGATAGGCGTTAGATCTATCGGCCAATTGTATTATTACCCCATCATTTTTCAATGCTCCTAAGTTCATAGATGCATAAATGGAATATGGCATAACATTTATAGAAGCACCTAAATCAAGCATGGCAGATTCAAATCTAGTATTCCCAATGACACAAGGAATGGTAAAGCTACCTGGATCTTTGCATTTGGGAGGTAGTTTGCGTTGCAAGATGGCGGACACATTCTCACCTACCTTTACCACTTCTTTAGTCGACATCCTCTTCCTAGTGGTACATAACTCCTTCAAGAACTTAGCATACCTCGGAACTTGCTTGATTGCATCTAACAAAGGTATGTTAACTTGCACTTTCCGAAATGTTTCAAGGATGTCCTTTTCGGCTTCTTCTTTCTTCATTTGCCTGAACCTACTAGGAAAAGGAACATTTGAAGGGAAAACATTAGTAGGAACTGAATTTAACACATTTTTACCTTTATTGGCCGAATTGGGCAGATTTGGGACCATAGGGACTTGCGGCAAAGGTGGAATCACCTTTGCCGTGGGCAACCTTGTTTCTTCCTCTTCCATTTGCAAAATTTCATCCTCGTTATGACCTGTTTTTGATGTAGGACCTGCCCCAACTTCCTTACCACTTCTTAGGGTGATTGATTTGGCTGATTCGAAACCTCCCTTCGGATTTGGAATGGTGGAACTAGGGAGTTGTCCGGGATCTCGAAACTTCCCTACAAACTCGGCAATCTGCCCAATTTGTTTCTCAAGTTGATCCACCCTCTTATCTTGGTTTTGCATAGCCTTCGCTTGATCTTCCTGCCCATTAGACAACTTAGTTAGTATCTTAAGAAGTGCATCATTGTCAAGAGACGTACCTGAGGCACTTGGGCCGGATTGGGCTTGATTTTGGGGTGGGTCGTAGGTTTTGGGAAAGAACCCCGGTGGTTGTTGCCTAAAGCCTCCTTGGTTCTGAGGTTGCTGGGAATCCCTCCACTTGAAATTTGGGTGGTCTCGCCATCCTGGATTATATGTGTTGGAGTATGGATTATGTCTTGACTGATTTTGGCTTTGAAACCCAATGGCATTCGCACTCTCCAATCCGCCATTCTCAATAAGTTGAGGACACGTGTCTGTAGGGTGTCCTTGCATGGAGCATACGCCACAAGAAGCTATGGGTTTGACTTTTGGACCTTCCACCACCTGAGAAATCAATGTAGTAAGGTTAGTCATTTGATTTTGAAGTTCGGTTATGGCACTTACCTCATTGACTTGGTGTTGCCGTGGGGGGTCTCTTTGTCCAACACCTTCGTATTGTTGTGCATTATGTGCTCGGTTGGCAATTAAAACTTTTGCAGCCCCCGGGGTTTTATCCACCAACGCACCTCCCGCCGAGGCATCAAGCATTTGGCGTTCCATGGGGAGGAGTCCTTCGTAGAAGTATTGAATGAGCAGCTCCTCCTTCATTTGATGCTGTGGACAAGAAGCAACAAGTGATTTAAAACGTTCATAATAAGAAGGAAACGATTCACCTTGATTTTGTTGGATACCACTAATCCGTTTCCTCAAGAGAATGATTCTTGAAGTTGGGAAAAACTTCTCCAAGAAAGCTCTTTTCATACTATCCCAAGATGTAACCGTTCCGGGTGCTAATTCGAAAAGCCAATCCTTTGCTTTTTCCAAAAGTGAGAACGGAAAAGCTTTCATCATCAGAATGTTCCCGTCAACATTTATGGGTGTCATGCTCGAACAAACAACCTCGAACTCCTTGAGATGCTTGTTGGGATCTTCCATGGAAAGCCCATGGTATTTCGGAATGTGGTGTAACAAACTTGACTTCAACTCGAATTCATCGGTCTTGCCTTGGGCGGCCGCGGGGTATTGAATGCATAATGGTGCGGCATTGGCCAAACCAGAAGCGGAAAGCTCCTTGATTGTTCGGTTTTCTGCTGCCATGTCTTCTTCACCCACTGTTATCTTGGGTTCTTCTTCAGATTCAGAAACGGACTCGGAGCTTTCGCTTAATTCGCTAGGTTCTGAGTTCTTTCTCTTTCGTCTTAATTCTCGCTCGAAATCGGCGTTAAAGCTTGAGATATGTTCACGAATCGGATGAGAACTCCGAGTCATAAACTAGTACCTAAAACAAGAAACAAAACAAGATTAAAAATCTGAAATAAAATAAAAACAAAAGGAAATGAAACAATCCAAGAGATTAGCAAAATTGCTAATCCCCGGCAACGGCGCCAAAATTTGATGCGTGAATTATACGCACACAAATTAAACCCTCTTTTTGTCAATTGTAGTGAAGTGTAAGTAGGGATCGTTCTGGACCGGGGATTAGGAGGGATTATTAATCACTTGGATTTGACTTAAAAACGTAAAAACACAATATAAAACAATATTTAATGCTCAAAGAATGCAAAACTAAAAATAAGAAAGATTAAGACTAAAACTTAAACAAAATAAGGGGGGATTGGATTTGGACGAATTTACTAAAATAAATACTTAGACACAAAACAAATTGTGAATATGTATTTGACGGAAATGAATGGATGGGAAGCTAGCTAAGGGGTTCTTCTCCACATATGTTATACTTGCATACAAGATTGATTCTCAGTTGGTCTTTCGATAAATTATGATACTCAACACTCCGGATTAATTAGGTCCGCTTAAATTAACCGTCAAGTTTTCCTTAAGTTAATGAATTGGATGGGTTTGCGCAACGCAATTCACAACATTCTCCAAAAGTCCTTTACGTGAATAGCACAATAAAGATACAATCAAAGATCATTAAGCATTATGAAAACTATAAGTGTTGACGAGGCATTCGTTACTATGATGAGCATGAAACTCGTGCCAAGAATATGTTTAACACGATTGTTTATAAGCAACCTCCACTACTTGTGAATATAAGTTCATAACGATTAGGTGAAATTCACTTATATTCTAGCGTCATATTTATGCATGAAAATTAAGCGCGCATTCTTAATAAACATTCATAAATAAGCTATCAATCAAACGGTTAAACAAATTGAATCCAAAACTTATGAAATTCCCACGAAAGTTAATCAATTCATATTGCAAATATAAACATAGTTTCGAATCACCCCCTACCTAAAGGGGGTTTAGTTCCTCATAACCTTGAAATCAAAGAAACACCTAAACATTCCAACAACTCAAGGCTTGAATTGTATGAACGTTTAAGCACTCTTCTCTTCCATACATACAACACAAAGAGAATTAAAATGAAACTTTGAAATCAAAGAAACGCCTAAACATTCCAACAACTCAAAACTTGAATTGTATGAACGTTTAGGCACTCTTCTCTTCCTCGTTGTTGTAGCACAAGGTTTAAGGGATGTTGTTGGTGTATTGAGTGGATTGGGGAATTTATGGAAATGGAAGAAATGGAGGAGAAATGGAAGGGAAAGCTTGCGGCCAAAGGGAGAGGAATGGATGATTTTGAAGAGTGTTGTGTTGTGAGTCATGAGGAATGCCTTGAATGATGAGAATGCAAGGTATTTATAGGAGTAGTGGAGGGAACATATGGCTGCAATGCATGTGATAAAAGACTAGGAAAGTGGGTGGAAAGCTGAAATTTTCACAAGGGGGCCAAAGGGATCCCACGGCAAAGGAAAGAATTTGATGCATGTGGGCTGATTTGTTTGTTGAAGAAACATGTGTTTGGGAAGCTTTCTTGCTCATTTTCTGGATGCAATGATGAAAAGTTTAATAAATAATGCATGTAGGTGGCTGAAATGATGAAGAATGAGTGGTGGAAATGCAAGGGAAAGCTAGAAATACATGTGAAGATGTTGGAATTTCACAAGGTGAAGTGCACGGCAATGATGCTTGTTTGTTGGTGAAAATGTGTTGGTTGCATGTTTGTGGATGAATGGGGTGTAAAGGTGGCTGCAAGGTTGAATGATTAAATGTGCATGTGGGTTGAAATGCAAGGTGAATGAATAATGAATGCATGTGTTGATGAAATTACATTTGGAAAGCTGAAATGTGGAGGGGATGCACGGCATGGATGTTTTGGTGTGTGAATGGTTATTGTTTTGCATGTGAAGTGTGTTGTGAATGTATGTGGGTTAAATGATTAAAGGGGGTGGAAGATGGATGAATGATGGATGAATGGAATGAAATGTGTATGCACGGTTTTGGTATGGAGAAAGGGGTGAATGTGCATGTGGGAGATGGAATGGAATGTATGTGAATTATGTTGGGAAAGCTATGAATGTGCATGGCACAAAGGTGTGGATGATTTATGAATGCATGTGGGTGAATGATTTGTGGTGCAATGATGAAGAGTGAATAAAGAATGCATGTAGGGTTAGCTAGGAAAGTGGGAATGTGGTTGAATGATTAAAGGGACATGCATGTGGCTTGTTTGATTGCTTGGTGAGATGATGCATGCTTGTAGTTTAGGGTGTTGAATATGGATTTGCATGGCATTTGAATTGATTGTGGGCTTTTGGAATTGGAAGGAAATGCATGGCAAAGGGCTTGGTTTAAGAGAGAATGGGCTAGGCCCTTTGTTTTATGTCCAAAATGAATACAATGCCTTCAAATTCGTCCAACATTTTGGCTCCAATCATATGCCATCCATTCCAAGCCCAATTTTGCTCCAAAATGCTCCAAAATGCATCTTTTTTCTTCCTTAAGCCCTTAGAACCTGAAAACACACAAAAGAAGCATAAAGGACTAAAATAACTAGAGAAACATAACGTAAATGCACGAGAACAAGCCGTTTAAGTCGCATGAATATGCTCCTATCATTGACAACGGTTGAACTAGGCAACTTGCCTTGCTCTCTAAATTGGCCCATGAACTCAGCCATTTGTCCCACTTGTCTCTTCAATTCAGTCACCTCTCGAGCTTGATTTTGCACTTCATTGGCGTAATTGTGCATGTCCTTTGCTTGTTTTTCTTGCCCCTGCACCAATTGAGTTAGTAATTGAATAACTTGAGAATTATCAAAAGACGAACCTGAGTTGTTTTGGGACAATGGTGGTGGGTTGGATTAGTATGGCCGTGGGAACCCAGGGGGGTTTTGTTGAAATCCCCTTTGTGGTGCAGATTGTTGGGGTTGTTGTGGCTCCCTCCATTTGAAATTTGGATGATCTCTCCAACCGGGATTGTATGTGTTAGAGAAAGGGTCACTCCTTTGTTGGTTTTGGTTCCCATAACCCACGGCATTCGCAGATTCCCACCCTCCATTCTCAATCAATTGAGGGCACTTGTCGGTGAGATGTCTATTCATGGAGCACACGCCACAAACAGCCACACTTTGTACCTTTGGTATTTCAACCACCTGCGAAAGAAGAGAAGTAAGATTAGCCATTTGATTTTGAAGTTCGGAAAAAGCACTTACCTCATTCACTTGTTACTGCCGTGTCATGTCTCTTTGGCCAACTCCTTCGTATTGTTGAGCATTCAAAGCTCGGTTGGCAATGAGAGTCTTGGCGGCCACCGGGGTTTTGTCTACCAAAGTACCTCCCGCCGAAGCATCTAGCATTTGTCTCTCAAGTGGAAGTAGTCCTTCATAGAAATATTGAATCAAAAGCTCTTCCTTCATTTGATGTTGTGGGCATGATGCAACTAGAGCCTTGAAACGTTCATAGTATGCTGGGAATGATTCGCCTTGGCCTTGTTCAATTCCACTAATTTTCTTCCTTAAAAGAATAACTCTCGAAGTGGGGAAAAACTTCTCTAAAAATGCTCTCTTCATACTTTCCCACGAAGTGACCGTTCCAGGTGCTAATTCATAAAGCCAATCTTTAGCCTTTTCCAAAAGAGAGAATGGAAAAGCTTTCATCTTCAAAATACTCTCATCTACGTTGATGGGTGTCATGCTTGAGCATACTACTTCAAACTCTTTAAGATGCTTGTTTGGATCTTCCATGGACAGTCCATGGTACTTAGGAATGTGGTGCAACAAGCTTGACTTCAATTCAAATTCATCGGTCTTGCCTTGGGCAGCCGCGGGGTATTGAATGCTTAATGGTGCGGCATTGGCCAACCCCGAGGCCGAAAGCTCTTTAATGGTCCGATTGTCCACTGCCATAACTTCTTCTTCCACTTCTTCAAACTCAGATTCGGCCTCTGAACTTGAACTAGGTTCACTAGGTTCGGGATGCCTCCTCTTTCTTCTCAAATCACGTTCAAAATCGTCGTTCAAGTCCAAGATATGTGCATGCACAGTTTGAGAACTCCGCGTCATGCACTAGTACCTAAAACAAGGAAACAAACAAGTCAGAAACTAAAACTAATAACAAACAAATAACACACGAAAATAACTAAAAAGAAATAACAAGGGATTAGCAAAGTTGCTAATCCCCGGCAACGGCGCCAAAATTTGATGTGAGAATTACTTGACACACAAATTAAACCCTCTTTTTGTCAAATTGTAGTAAAGATGTAAGTAGGGATCGTTCTAGACCGGGGATTAGGAGGGATTGCTAAACACTTGGAAACTGACTTAAAAACTCAAAAACAAAGTTTAAAACACTAAACTCGACTCAAAGAATGCAAAACTAAAATTTAAAACACTTAAACAAACCTAAAACCCAAAACAGCAACTAGAAGACTCAAAACTGCCTAAAAACCACTTTCTGGGCAGTTTTGAGCACCTACACTAATTTGGACGAAATTGGATGAAAACTTGAATCAAAATACTTAGAAACACAAATCAAAACACTTTCTAACTAATCTAAGACTTCAAATTAAAGGGGGATTTGTTTTTGGACGAAATTCAATTAAATGGATAGTTTGTAAAGAAAACAGATTGTAAAGCAAATTGATGTAAACCAATGGATAATGGAATGGCTAAGGGATTCTTCTCCACACATGAAATATATGCAACTTAAATCAACTTCCAGTTATCGATTCGACAAGTTATGAACCTCGACACTCCAAGTTAATTAGGTCCGCTTAAATTAACCTTCAGATTTCCCTAAGATCATTGAATTGAATGAATATGCATTGCAACCAAATTATTCCTAACAAGTTCTCTATATGAACAGCATGATAAAGATACAAGTTAGAATCATTACGTTCATTGGAAATCATAAGCATCGACAAGGCAATTGTAACTATGAAAAGCATGATACTTTCGCCAGGAATCTACTCAACACGATCATGACTAGTGACCTTCACTACTTGTGGATATAAACTCATAACGATTAGGTGAAACAAATTCATATCCTAGCACCAGATTCAAGCATGCAAATTAAGTGTGCACTCTCAATCAACATACAAGAATAAGTTCTAAATCACATAGTTAAACAGATTGTATTCATGACTTATGCAACGATAACTGGAGTAATCAACTTATTTCACATATATATCCATGGTTTCGAATACACCCTTAGCCAAAAACGAATTTAGCCAATCATACTCAGAGCAAAACAGAGATTACATGAATTAGACATTGAAATATAAGAGAGAATACACCTAAAATCGTTCAACAACTCAGAATGAAGAACCAAACAATTTTGCGCATCTGTCTCCTTCCTCTTGCTTGCGGCAGATTGGATGGGGATGAATTCTGGGACGTTTTGATGATGTAGAACGGTTTGTTGGATGTTTAGAGACACGGCAAGGGATGTAGGATGGGTGTGGATGAGTGTTTGATGGTTGGGAAGTGGTGGAATGGCTGATTGTATCTCTAGGTTGAAGAATGGTGTTTTGGGGTCAATGGATGCGGCTGGAATAGAATGGACGAATTTTGATGATGAATGAGTGATGTGAAGGGTTTGTGAAATTTTTTGAATGAATTTGTGATGCTTGCAGCTGCCTTATTTATAGGGCTAGGAAGGGTTTAGAACTTAGTTGAAAACAAGAGGTTTTGTACCAGAAATTCTATACATGAAACACTTAAAGGATATATGTGTGTAGCTTGGACAAGGTAGGACGGCTTGGACAAGGTAGGAGACAAGATAGGACGGCAAGGAGACAAGCTAGGACGGCTAGGAGACAAGCTAGGACGGCTAGGAGACAAGCTAGGACAGCTAGTGACAAGCTAGGACGGCTAGGAGACAAGCTAGGACGGCTAGGAGACAAGCTAGGACGGCTAGTGACAAGCTAGGACGGCTAGGAGACAAGCTAGGACAGCTAGGAGACAAGCTAGGACGGCTAGTGACAAGCTAGGACGGCTTGTTCTTCCAATACAGAAATTAGGCACCATGTGTGAATAGATAAAGCCTTCTAGAAATAAGGTTTCTTGCAGCTCCCTAACTGAATTCAAGCCTTCAAATTCGTCCGTCCTCATGCCTCTATGCTTGCACTATCCAATCTTGGCCCAAAAATGCTCTAGAATGCTCCAAATTGCTTCTTTTTGCATACTTTGACACTAAAACCTGAAATTGCACGAAAATGATTTTAAACACTAAACTAACTAAGGAAAAACAACATAAATGCATGAGAACAAGCCAATTAAGTAGCATAAAATTGCTCCTATCACATGCAAATTAAGTGTCAACCCCCAACCCACATACATAAACCAGTTTTAATAACTTAGATAAGCAAATCACATTCCTGCCTTAAGAAACAATAACCGGACGTAATCAATTCATATAAAACATATAATCATAGCTTCGAATTCACCTCCAACTGAAAAGAAATTAGTTCTTCATGTTGATGCGAGATTTATACGCACACAAATTTTACCCTCTTTTTGTCAATTGTAGGATAAGTATAAGTAGGGATCGTTCTAAACCGGGGATTAGGAGGGATTACTAAATCACTTGGAAACTGACTCAAAAATGTAAAACAAACATTAAAACACTAAAACAAATCAAAAGACTCAAAGAATACAAAACACTTATAAACACAAACTAAGACACTTTCTAACTAAATTGGACACTAAAGTAAAGGGGGATTGAGATTTTGACGAAAATAAATTAAATGCACAAATTGTAATTTAAAGGTAGAATTTTAATATGAATGTGATGAAATATGGAATGAATGCTAGCTAAGGGGTTCTTCTCCACACATTTTATACTTGCATACAAGATTGATTCTCAGTTGGTCTTTCGATAAATTATGAAACTCAACACTCCGGATTAATTAGGTCCGCTTAAATTAACCGTCAAGTTTTCCTTAAGTTAATGAATTGGATGGGTTTGCACAACGCAATTCACAACATTCTCCAAAAGTCCTTTACGTGAACAGCACAATAAAGATACAATCAAAGATCATTAAGTATTATGAAAACTATAAGTGTTGACGAGGCATTCGTTACTATGATGAGCATGAAACTCGTGCCAAGAATTCATTTAACGCGATTGTTTATAAGCAACCTCCACTACTTGTGAATATAAGTTCATAACGATTAGGTGAAAATCACTTATATTCTAGCGTCATATTTATGCATGAAAATTAAGCGCGCAATCTTAATAAACATTCATAAATAAGTTATCAATCAAACGGTTAAACAAATTGAATCCACAACTTATGAAATTCCAACGAAAGTTAATCAATTCATATTGCAAATATAAACATAGTTTCGAATCACCCCCTAGCTAAAGGGGGATTAGTTCCTCATACCTTTGAAATCAAAGAAACACCTAAACATTCCAACAACTCAAAACTTGAATTGTATGAACGTTTAAGCACTCTTCTCTTCCATTCCTTATACGTACAAAACAAAGAGAATTAAAATGAAACTTTGAAATCAAAGAAACACCTAAACATTCCAACAACTCAAACTTGAATTGTATGAACGTTTAGGCACTCTTCTCTTCCTCGTTGTTGTAGCACAAGGTTTAAGGATAGGTTGGTTGGGGGGATGGAAGTGTGGAATGGAGTGGAAATGGAGAAGATGGAGAAGGGGAAGTGTTTGTGTATTACAATGGAAAATGAGATGATTTGGTGAATGGAATGAATGGGTATTTATAGGAAGAGAATGGGTGTTAATGGATGTTTGTTTAAGGTATTTGGTGGAATGGAAAAGGTGTGGATGGTGGGAATTATGGTGGATGGATGGTTTAGTGGATGATAATGGGATGGTGTGGAATTAAAAAGCTAAAGAAATGGGATAATGGGCATTTAAGTGTGAATGGAATGGTGGGAATTATGGTGGATGGATGGTTTAGTGGATGATAATGGGATGGTGTGGAATTAAAAAGCTAAAGAAATGGGATAATGGGCATTTAAGTGTGAATGGAATGGTGGGAATTATGGTGGATGAATGGTTTAGTGGATGATAATTTAGGATTTATTTAGGTGAATGTGGATGCATGGATTAGGAGGAAGAATTAGGGTGAAGGGCTTAATGCATGGATTTGGGCCTAAAATGCCCCCCTTGCATGGCAAGGGAAAGGACTTGGGCTAAAGCCCACGGCAATGGCTCTAAAATGGGCTAAGGTTATGGTTTAGGTGTGGCATAGGCTTAGGGTCCACAAAGAGTTAGGGTTTAGGTCATCTAAAAGCCCAAAGCCAAGAATAGAAACTCACGACAATGGAAACCTCCAAGAATAGAAACTTCCAACTTTAGAAACTTTGGTTGCCAATTCCGACTTCTTTGCTCTTCACTTTCATTTCTTCATTTCTTGAACTCCTTTAACCTTCAACCATGTTCATTCCTCGTGCTCCATTTACATACACCACATTCCAGCTCAGTTTTGCTCCAAAAGCTCCAAATTGCATCATTTCATGTAATATGTCCTTTAAACCTGAAAACACATGAAAGTAGCTTAAAAGACTATTTTAAGGAAGAAAACATAACAAAAATGCATAAGAACTAGCTAACTAAGGCGCATAAATATGCTTCTATCAAATTCCCCCACACTTAGCTTTTGCTAGTCCTCGAGCAAAACAAAACAACTAAAGTAAACAAGCTGAAACAAAATAAACAAAACATAACCTAAACCTTCCAACGGTTGCCTCAGGGATTTCCAATGAAACATGACATGTCAAAAATCATTACTCACATAGCTTTTAGTCTTACTTCCCCTCAAGCACATACTTAATCATAGTCACCATTCACTAGTTCGCATTTAATCAATTTAAACACATTTTGCATGTAGTAACATGCCTTAGAGAATTCCCTCAATTCCTCACTAGTTATGCACTCAATTTTCACTCAGATTTTCTGACTACACACCCTACACTAGTTATATGTGAGAAGATTGATGTAAACATGAAAGACTAGTACTCACATAGGTTATAACAAAGAATGCACTTTCTGGAGTAATTAAACGTGTTTAGATATGATCTCATGAATGGAATGCTACTACTTAGATGCGAGAACCAGTGACACCATATGCTCATACCAAATTCAAACTCCACAATTGAAATGCACAACACTCAATATAGAAGTAGAGGGTTGTAACGGGGCTTGGGGTGTTGGCTAACAAGGAAAGGTAGGGATAAACAAAAGTTCTTTCAGCAATAATAAGTAAAGTAATGAAATTAAGACCTAGAATTCCCGTAGAATGCAGAAATCAACTTTTAAACAATTAGGGGAGATTCAAACAACTCGTAGGGCCTAATTCATTGTTTTGGGCCCTACTTCAACAAACAATACTTTAGAACTCTTTTTCAAATTTTTTTTTTTCTTTTTTTTTTTTTCTAGCCGTGCCTATGGCACATCAACTCACATCAATAAAAATTCCCCCACACTTATTTCCTGCAACACATTAATCAAAAGGAATTCCTTGCTTACTATGCTTCAAGAACAAGGGTAAGGATGGTCCTAATCTAGGCTAGGTGAGGATAATGCGGGTTAACAAAGAATATGGGCTAACACGGCTCAATGGGGTTAAACTTAAACACAAAATGAGTGAAGGGCACATGGCTGTTTGGCTTTGATGGTAGTCACTACACAACTTCATCTTGAATATGTGGTATGCAAATCAATGACATGCTTTGAATGAAATGGGCATGAGTTCTAGCATTTGGAACTAAGTGATGAAACGCCTTCTAAGTAGTAACCAAACAAAGAATAATGAGATCATGCAACGACTTAGAAACAATGACGCACAGATTATTACTCTCCAAATAACTTTTAGGCTCAAGTCTCACAGGGATGTAGCGTTTGTTTGAGTTCCTTCCTTCAAGCATGTTACAAAAACTAATTTTTATTATTTGTGATTACATGTGAATTCGTAAACTATAACGACAACCAAGCATAAACCAAAGAGTATATCAAACGTCCATCCATGTTTGTAACTTTCTTTAACCATCATGCAATTAAAAACCAAATCCTCATCATTGTGTTGGAAGGTGACCTACGACACAAACACACAAAAACAACTCTTTTTAGGTTTTTCAAAACAATTTTTCAAATTTTTATGGTATTTTCGGATTTTTAAGTCAACACACACTAAAACAGTTTAAAAACATTTTAAAACAGCAAGGAACAACACTTGAAGTTATGGGTGATAAAATCCAACAATTTTGCATCAACATACTTAGTTACCCCCCCCCCCCCACACTTAAATCAAACATTGTCCTCAATGTTTTAAGCTTAAAACACACCAAACAAAAGAAAACATATAAAACAACAACTAAACATACTTAACATGGCAGAATGTATCTATCAAAGAGAAGAGTTTTAGAGATGCAAATCTGGTTGTGGAGTGTAAATTTCATCTTCTCCTTGGTGATTGCAGTGAGGCTTCATCTTGAGTGATTCCACAGGCTTACTCTTGAAATGTGCTGCTCCCATCGTTGATTTTCCTTTGTGCTACTCGTGAACTGGGTAGCAGGCTTCCTTTGGTCTCCCCCGAAGGTCTGAGCTTCCTCCTTTTATCTGTTTCTTTGTTCAATCTCTCCAATTCGTATTGAAGAGGGTTAGAGGATAGCTCGACAAAGCTAGGTAAGCAACCAGCGAATAGAGTCCAGATAGACTCCAAGTGCCGGCTGATTGCTTCTTTCACTTTGTCATGCAAGTAATATCAAGGACAAAGGAAAAGACAGGGAAAGAGCATGATATGAGACACCTTTGCTTTTGCCCTTGATGATATGAGATACCTTTGCTTTTGAAGAAGCGGTGAATGAATCAGCACATGTATTTGTGGTGCTGTTTCCTCCTGGGTCATCTGTACTCCAGGCATCTGGTATCATCTTTGGGGAAGAAGAAAGAATGGAGTATTTCGAAAGGCTTTGCTGGGAGTGCGCCTTCAGAGGTGAGAAAGAGTTGGGCATTTTCTTCAGTTCTGTCTTGCCAAAAAAAAATGAAGGTCGACATATATAGGGAATTCAATAGCAAGTGGTGATACTGTTCTTTTACCGTTGTCGACAAACATTTTGATCCCGCAAATCCGGCTTTTTGGAATAGTGACGACTCTTCGATCTTTGAAGACGCCTCTTCGATAAAGCTGCACGCGTTTTCTGAAAAGCAGATAAAGCGTCGCCGAACTTTGCGCTTGTCGGCTAAAGACGTGTAGTTGCGATGATGGCCTCCACGTGTTGAACGTGATTTCTGAAAAGCCGAGGCTTTTTGAATTTGTGGACGCGTTGCCTTGGCTTTTTATAGAGCTATCGATCACCGCCAACTTACACACTCTGAAGATTTTCCATTCTTGAAACTCGTCTCCGGCCCTTTTGAAAATCTACTCCGTCCACCCCTTTTCTTTTAACTTCGTGAACAATGGCTAGCTCATCCAACCCATCGAACCTTTGCTTAGATTTGAGTCTAAGCAATGATCCGGTCGCGTCTCGTCAGGGTAAGGTATGGTGCCCGTCTTTCTTATCTTCCCATGGCCCTCTTACAGATGAGGACTCTGTGATGACGGATCCCACAACGGCTACGATAGTGGCTCGGAACCTCCTCACTCCCAAAGACAGTCAGCTGCTTTCAGGACGGTCTGATGAGTTGGCCGTTCAAGAATCCCTGGCTCTAAGTGTTCAGTGCACTGGCTCTGTGTCCAACATGGGCCAACGCCTTCTTGCTCGCTCCCGACAGGTTGAATCCTTGATGGCGGAGGTGGAGAGTCTTAAGCAGGAGATCAAACAGCTTAAGTACGAGAACCGAAGTTTGCACGTGCTTGCCAACAATTATTCAACAGGCATGAAGAGGAAGCTTGATGAGCTTGATGACCGTCAACGGTTTGCAGCTTTCTTCCAGAGGCACCTCTTTCCTGGGTCATCCAGCGTTCCACCAAGGTTTGGGGCCTTGAATGATCTATCTTCGGTGCCTCCTGCTCCGATGCCTTCCGCTCCGATTCCTCTTGCTCCGATACCTCCTGTTCCGATGCCTTCCGCTCCGATGCCTCTTGCTCCGAGAGTGTTGCCACTTAGTGGGGCCTCAAGTACACAACCTTTGTGAAGACTCCATTTTTCTGCCATGTTTTTTTTTTTTTTTTTTTTTTTTTTTTATCACTCGGAAATCAATAAACAAGCTTATTCACTGTATTGGGTTGCCTCCCAAGTAGCTCTTTCTTTTACGTCTTGCAGCCGGACGAAGAATCCATTTACTCCAAATTGGAGCCCACGGTACCCAAGGGGGTGTCATCCACGGTGTGCTCCACAAAGTTCTCATAATAGGCCTTCAAACGATGCCCGTTCACCTTAAATTCCTGTCCCGTTTTCAAGCTCTGGATTTGGACTGCACCATGAACAAAAACATTAGTAATAACAAACGGTCCAATCCACTTAGAACGTAACTTACCGGGAAACAAACGTAAACGGGAATTGAACAATAGTACTTTCTGCCCAATGGAGAAGGATTTCCCACGGATCATGTTGTCATGGAAAGCTTTGGTCTTTTGCTTGTAAATGCTTGCATTCTCGTACGCCTCGTACCGTATTTCATCAAGCTCATTCAATTGGAATTTCCTATGGCTTCCCGCTTCATCTAAGTGCATGTTGAACTTCTTGACGGCCCAAAGAGCTTTATGCTCCAACTCCACGGGAAGATGGCACGCCTTGCCATAGACAAGTCGAAAAGGGGACATCCCAATGGGGGTTTTGTATGCCGTACGATACGCCCAAAGTGCATCATCTAACCGTAAACTCCAATCCTTTCTTGTTGGCCCAACGGTCTTTTCTAGGATTTGCTTGATCTCTCGGTTGGAAACCTCGGCTTGGCCATTTGTTTGAGGATGGTAAGGTGTAGAAACCCTATGGTTGACACTGTATTTCCTCAATAATGCCTCAATGGTCCGGTTGCAAAAATGAGACCCTCCATCACTTATGATTACTCTCGGCATTCCAAACCTAGCAAAAATGTTAGTTTTCACGAAATCTGCAACCACCTTAGAATCATTAGTACGGGTGGCTTTTGCTTCCACCCATTTAGAAACATAATCAACGGCTAGCAAGATATAAGTGAAACCATAAGATGATGGAAAGGGACCCATAAAGTCAATACCCCAAACATCAAAAATTTCAACATTTAGGATAGAAACCTGCGGCATTTGGTCTCTTGCACTAATACCACCCATTCTTTGGCATTTATCACATGTTAGGCAAAACGTTCTAGCATCCTTAAAAATACTAGGCCAATAAAATCCACATTGTAACACTTTGAGGGCCGTGCGTTGTGTGCCAAAGTGCCCTCCACATGCATATGTATGACAAAAACTCAAAATTGAATGACATTCAGAATCATGCACACAACGACGTATAATCTGATCGGGACAAAATTTCCATAAGTACGGATCATCCCATACATAAAACCGTGCATCATGCCTAAGTTTGTCACGTTGGTGCCTATTGAGCTCATTTGGAATTTGTTTAGCCACCAAGTAATTCACTAAATCTGCATACCATGGTTCACTTACCTCAATGGATAGCAGCTGCTCATCGGGGAATGTCTCTGCAATGGGTAGGGACTCCTCATTATGCACCATTCGGCTTAGGTGGTCAGCCACCACGTTTTCACTTCCCTTCTTGTCACGAATCTCGATGTCGAACTCTTGAAGTAACAACATCCACCGAATTAGCCGGGGCTTGGCCTCCTTTTTGGTGAGCAAGTACTTTAGAGCTGCATGATCAGTGAAAACAATTACTTTAGTACCAATTAGATATGATCGAAATTTATCTAAAGCAAAGACAACGGCAAGAAGTTCTTTCTCCGTAGTGGAGTAGTTCAACTGGGCATCGTTCAACGTCCGTGAGGCATAGTAGATGACATGCGGCCTCTTGTCCTTTCTTTGTCCCAAAACAGCCCCTAAAGCATAATCGGACGCATCACACATAAGCTCGAACGGGAGGCTCCATTCCGGGGGAACAATAATGGGTGCCGTGGTCAACAACTCCTTGAGTTGGTTGAATGATGCCGTGCACTCCTTAGTGAATTCAAATGCCACGTCTTTTTGTAGGAGGCGGCAAAGAGGTTGTGCAACTTTTGAGAAATCTTTGATAAATCGCCTATAGAATCCTGCATGGCCAAGAAAAGAACGGACCTCTCTAACCGAAGTAGGAGAGGGTAAGTGACGTACAAGATCTATTTTAGACTTATCAACTTCAATCCCTTTTTCTGAGATGATATGACCCAAAACTATACCTTGTTTAACCATAAAATGACATTTTTCCCAATTCAAAACAAGGTTAGTTTCCATGCATCTTTTCAAGATTAAAGTGAGATTATGCAAACAAGCATCAAATGAGTCTCCAAACACACTAAAATCGTCCATAAATACTTCAATTATCTTTTCAACATAATCAGAGAAGATACTTACCATGCATCGTTGGAAAGTGGCCGGTGCATTGCATAAACCAAATGGCATACGACGATATGCGAAAGTACCAAATGGACAAGTAAAGGTGGTCTTTTCTTGATCATCCGGCGCTATGATAATTTGATTATAACCGGAATATCCATCAAGAAAGCAATAAAATTCATGACCGGCTAACCTTTCCAACATTTGGTCGAGGAATGGTAATGGAAAGTGATCCTTCCTTGTCATGGCATTTAACTTCCTGTAATCAATGCAAACACGCTAACCAGTCACAACACGAGTGGGGACAAGCTCTTGTTCTTCATTCTTCACCACTGTGACGCCAGACTTCTTTGGAACAACCTGCACAGGTGACACCCAACGACTATCAGAAATAGGATATATAACACCACAATCAAGTAATTTTATAACCTCCTTTTTTACTACTTCCATCATAGGTGGATTAAGGCGACGTTGAGCTTCACGAGATGGCTTGGCTTCCTCCTCCAAAAGGATGCGATGCATGCACGTGGTGGGACTAATGCCTTTGATATCCGCCAAAGTCCATCCAATGGCAGATTTGTGCTCTTTTAACACCCTTATCAACTTGTCTTCTTCTTGAGCCGTGAGTAAGTTTGAAATGATGACGGGTAGCGTTTGATCTTGGCCCAAGAACACATACTTCAAGTGACTAGGTAATGGCTTTAACTCAAGTGTAGGTGGCTGCACAGTTGATGGAAGTAACTTGTCAGTCAAAACCGAATCTAAAAGTGAGATTGGAGACTTACCAGAGTGGAAGGGCAATGATTCGAGGGCAGCGATCATTTCAAGTACTTCATCACAAAGGGGCACGGCAATATGGTCAGATTGCATGCCGTGGGTTGCCAAGACTCCCTCACACTTATTTCTTGTTCCTATGCCGTGGACTAAGGCTACCTCAAGTGCATCTTCGTTCATTTGATCCAAATGCACCTGTGCCAAAGAATCAACAATATCAATAGCAAAACAAGAATGGTCCTCAATTGGATGTTTAATGGTTTCAGAAAGATTAAAATGAATAATGTCCCCATCAAACTCCATGGTCATTGTTCCCGTATACACATCAATCTTTGTTCTTGCTGTTTTCATGAAGGGACGGCCTAGCAAGATTGGCAATGATGGAGCATGTCTTGAATCTTCCATGTCTAAAACATAGAAATCTGCGGGGAAAATAAGGTGATTGACCTGCACTAAAACATCCTCAAGGACTCCCTTGGGATAAGCGTTAGAACGATCGGCCAATTGAATTATAACGCCATCTTGTTTTAACTCACCAAGGTTCATTGATGCATAAATGGAATAAGGCATGACATTTATGGATGCACCTAAATCAAGCATGGCATGTTCAAAACGATTATGTCCAATCACACAAGGAATCGTGAAACTACCAGGGTCTTTGCACTTGGTAGGTAGTTTACGTTGCAAAACAGCGGACACATTCTCGCTTACCTTCACTACCTCTTTGTTTGCCCTTCTTCTCTTTGTATTGCATAGGTCCTTGAGGAATTTAGCATACTTTGGAACCTGTTTGATTGCATCGAGAAGCGGTATGTTCACTTGCACCTTCCAGAACGTTTCAAGAATGTCCTTCTCGCTTTCTTCCTTTTTTTCTTGCATGAACCTGCGAGGAAAAGGTACATTGGGCAGATTAGGACGTGAAGTACTTGAATTTGAACTTAAATTACCTGATTTGGCCGAGTTAGGGTAATTGGGGGCCTGCGGCATTGGGTTTTTCACTCTTTCCGTGGGTGAGCTAGACACTTCCTTAGGTTGTGTCGTCTCTTCATCTACTTCCTGGGCAGATTTGGAATTGTTTGGCTCGGTCCCAACTTCTTTTCCACCCCTTAGGGTGATGGCCTTGGCGGATTCGAATCCTCCCTTTGGATTGACTGTGGTTGAGCTAGGAAGCTTTCCTTTATCTCTAATCTGTCCAAGGAACTCAGAAATCTGCCCTATTTGTTTCTTCATATCCATCATCTCCTTCTCGTTATTTTCTATCCGGTTGTTTTGATTTTGCAACCCCTGCGAAATAGAGGTTAGTAATTGCATAGCTTGATTACTTTCCAAGGACGTACCTGAATGAGATGATGTCGAAGGTTGTTGGGATTGTTGGGGTGCATACGGCTTGGAATAAAAACCAGGGGGGTTTGGCCTAAATCCTCCTTGTTGGGCAGTTTGTTGTGGCTCCCTCCATTTGAAGTTTGGATGGTCCCTCCATCCGGCATTGTAAGTGTTCGAGTATGGGTTGTTTTGATTTTGTCCTTGGAAACCAATTGCATTGGCAGATTCCCACCCACCATTCTCGATTAGTTGAGGGCACTTATCGGATGGATGCCCTTGAATTGAGCACACGCCACAAACTTGGTGTTCTTGTGCTTTTGGACCAATCACAACCTGAGAAACAAGAGAAGTAAGATTAGCAAGTTGTGATTGAATTTCAGAAATAGCACTCACCTCATTTACACTTTGTTGCCGTGGGGCTTCCCTTTGGCCCACTCCTTCATATTGTTGAGCGTTGAGCGCTCGGTTGGCTATGAGAATCTTGGCATCCCTTGGTGTTTTGTCCACCAATGCTCCTCCCGCTGAGGCATCAAGCATTTGACGTTCGATAGGAAGGAGGCCCTCATAGAAATATTGAAGGAGAAGTTCCTCCTTCATTTGATGTTGAGGACATGAAGCTACAAGGCCCTTGAAGCGCTCATGATAAGCCGGGAATGTCTCACCGTGATTCTGTTGAATACCACTAATTTTTTTTCGTAGGAGAATCACTCTCGAAGTAGGGAAGAATTTCTCCAAGAAAGCACGCTTCATACTCTCCCACGAAGTTACAGTTCCCGGGGCTAGTTCGTAGAGCCAATCTTTGGCCTTGTCCATAAGTGAAAATGGAAAGGCCTTCATCTTCAAAATATTCCCATCAACATTAATGGGTGTCATGCTTGAGCATACAACTTCAAACTCCTTCAAATGCTTGTTTGGATCTTCCATGGACAGCCCATGGTACTTAGGAATATGATGCAGCAAGCTTGACTTCAATTCGAACTCATCGGTCTTGCCTAGTGCCGCCCTAGGATATTGAATACATAGGGGTGCGGCATTGTCCAATCCCGAAGCGGAAAGTTCTTTGATTGTTCGGTTGTCTGCTGCCATGTCTACTTCACCCTCTGTTGTCCTGGGTTTCTCTTCTTCAGATTCAGAAACGGACTCGGAGCTTTCACTTGATTTGCTAGGTTCTGGGTTCTTTCTCTTTCGTCTCAATTCTCGCTCGAAATCGGCGTCAAAGACCGAGATAGGTTCACGAATCGGATGAGAACTCCGAGTCATAAACTAGTACCTAAAACAAGAAACAAAACAAGATTAAGAATCTGGAATAAAATAAAAACAAAAGAAAATACAACAATCCAAGAGATTAGCAAAGTTGCTAATCCCCGGCAACGGCGCCAAAATTTGATGCGAGATTTATACGCACACAAATTTTACCCTCTTTTTGTCAATTGTAGTATAAGTATAAGTAGGGATCGTTCTAAACCGGGGATTAGGAGGGATTACTAAATCACTTGGAAACTGACTCAAAAATGTAAAACAAACATTAAAACACTAAAACAAATCAAAAGACTCAAAGAATACAAAACACTTATAAACACAAACTAAGACACTTTCTAACTAAATTGGACACTAAAGTAAAGGGGGATTGAGATTTTGACGAAAATAAATTAAATGCACAAATTGTAATTTAAAGGTAGAATTTTAATATGAATGTGATGAAATATGGAATGAATGCTAGCTAAGGGGTTCTTCTCCACACATTTTATACTTGCATACAAGATTGATTCTCAGTTGGTCTTTCGATAAATTATGAAACTCAACACTCCGGATTAATTAGGTCCGCTTAAATTAACCGTCAAGTTTTCCTTAAGTTAATGAATTGGATGGGTTTGCGCAACGCAATTCACAACATTCTCCAAAAGTCCTTTACGTGAACAGCACAATAAAGATACAATCAAAGATCATTAAGTATTATGAAAACTATAAGTGTTGACGAGGCATTCGTTACTATGATGAGCATGAAACTCGTGCCAAGAATTCATTTAACGCGATTGTTTATAAGCAACCTCCACTACTTGTGAATATAAGTTCATAACGATTAGGTGAAAATCACTTATATTCTAGCGTCATATTTATGCATGAAAATTAAGCGCGCATTCTTAATAAACATTCATAAATAAGTTATCAATCAAACGGTTAAACAAATTGAATCCACAACTTATGAAATTCCAACGAAAGTTAATCAATTCATATTGCAAATATAAACATAGTTTCGAATCACCCCCTAGCTAAAGGGGGATTAGTTCCTCATACCTTTGAAATCAAAGAAACACCTAAACATTCCAACAACTCAAAACTTGAATTGTATGAACGTTTAAGCACTCTTCTCTTCCATTCCTTATACGTACAAAACAAAGAGAATTAAAATGAAACTTTGAAATCAAAGAAACACCTAAACATTCCAACAACTCAAACTTGAATTGTATGAACGTTTAGGCACTCTTCTCTTCCTCGTTGTTGTAGCACAAGGTTTAAGGATAGGTTGGTTGGGGGGATGGAAGTGTGGAATGGAGTGGAAATGGAGAAGATGGAGAAGGGGAAGTGTTTGTGTATTACAATGGAAAATGAGATGATTTGGTGAATGGAATGAATGGGTATTTATAGGAAGAGAATGGGTGTTAATGGATGTTTGTTTAAGGTATTTGGTGGAATGGAAAAGGTGTGGATGGTGGGAATTATGGTGGATGGATGGTTTAGTGGATGATAATGGGATGGTGTGGAATTAAAAAGCTAAAGAAATGGGATAATGGGCATTTAAGTGTGAATGGAATGGTGGGAATTATGGTGGATGGATGGTTTAGTGGATGATAATGGGATGGTGTGGAATTAAAAAGCTAAAGAAATGGGATAATGGGCATTTAAGTGTGAATGGAATGGTGGGAATTATGGTGGATGAATGGTTTAGTGGATGATAATTTAGGATTTATTTAGGTGAATGTGGATGCATGGATTAGGAGGAAGAATTAGGGTGAAGGGCTTAATGCATGGATTTGGGCCTAAAATGCCCCCCTTGCATGGCAAGGGAAAGGACTTGGGCTAAAGCCCACGGCAATGGCTCTAAAATGGGCTAAGGTTATGGTTTAGGTGTGGCATAGGCTTAGGGTCCACAAAGAGTTAGGGTTTAGGTCATCTAAAAGCCCAAAGCCAAGAATAGAAACTCACGACAATGGAAACCTCCAAGAATAGAAACTTCCAACTTTAGAAACTTTGGTTGCCAATTCCGACTTCTTTGCTCTTCACTTTCATTTCTTCATTTCTTGAACTCCTTTAACCTTCAACCACGTTCATTCCTCGTGCTCCATTTACATACACCACATTCCAGCTCAGTTTTGCTCCAAAAGCTCCAAATTGCATCATTTCATGTAATATGTCCTTTAAACCTGAAAACACATGAAAGTAGCTTAAAAGACTATTTTAAGGAAGAAAACATAACAAAAATGCATAAGAACTAGCTAACTAAGGCGCATAAATATGCTTCTATCACATGTTCACGATAATTGAAAACCAAATTAACATAAACATTAAACTAAAACTAAGGATAGAAATAATCAAGAAACGCTCCACACTCCAATGGCATGCACGGTACTCCCTTGGATGGCACATTGCACAAGTCCTCTTCTCCTTCCTTCCTTGCTTGCGGCACTAGGGTGGTGTAGTATGAATTGTGGTGTTTGACGGATGAAAGTATGAATGAATGAATGAATGAGTGAGTGGATGATTGGAATGGTGCGACATAGGGCTGTATATATAGGCTAATTATGCACAATTAGTGAAGGAAAATGATTGCATAATCCCATGGGAAAAAGGTTAAGTCTAGGCAAAAACCAAAGGGGACTGGGATAGGTAGTTCACGGCTAGGTTTAAGGGTCTTCTAGAAGGGTAGGTGCGGCACATTTGTAGGGATAAGATAAGGTTTCTAGAAAGAATGTTTTAGAACAGATTTTTGGTCCTAAAGGGATAAGGATATATGATATATGTGTAGAGGAAGGATTCCAACTCCTGAACCTACAAGGAATGGTGTTTATGCGGCATACAAAGGAATAAGGTTTATAGAATCTGTTCTAAGTGTTTAAATATATGATAGGAGCATATTTAGGCGACTTACTTAGCTTGTTTTCGTGCATCTATGTTGTTAATTCATAGTTGTTTTAGTAGTTTAAGCCATTTTCGTGTGTTTTTAGGTTCATATGGCTAAGGAAGCAAAAAGATGCATTTTGGAGTATTTTGGAGCAAAATTGGGCTTGGAATGGATAGCATATGATTGGAGCCAAAGTGTTGGACGAATTTGAAGGCCTTGTATTCATTTTGGACATAAAACAAAGGGCCTAGCCCATTCTCTCTTAAACCAACCCCAAGGCCATGCATTTCCTTCCAATTCCAAAGCCCACAATCACTTCAAAGCCATGCAAAGAACCATCCATTCCATAAAAAACAATCCATCAATTCACATGCAAAACCACCATTAACACACATGCACCCAAACAAAGCCAACCTAGCTAACCCTACATGCATTCTTTATGCAACTCTTCATCATTCCACCATTCATTCTTTATTCCACAAACAAGTCACATGCATTTCCACCTTCCTACTTCATCATTTCATCACATTCTCCCTCTTTAACTCATTTCATTATTCATTCACTTTGCATTCATTCAATTCCACCCCACATGCACCCTTTATTCTTCATCATTGCAACCATGGCACATTTACACCAACAAAACAACTCCCATGCCATGGCCTACTCATATTCCCATTTCCTTTCCAACATCTCACATGCATTTCCACCTTCCTACTTCATCATTTCACCACATTCTCCCTCTTTAATTCCACATGCATTCACTTCATCATTACACCACCACTCATTCTTTAATTCCACATGCAATTCTTCATCATTCCTTCACACAAATGCTTAAACAAACATCCATATGTTCCCTCCACTCCTCCTATAAATACCCTTGCATTCCCATTCATTCAAATCATCTCATTCACAACACAACACACCACAAACACTTCCTTAGCCTTGAGTTTCTCTCCCTTAGAATCCAAAAACCATCTTCCATTTCCACCACTCCTCATCCATTTCCATAATTTCCCAACACTTCCATCCCCCCAACCAACTATCCCTTAGTCCTTGTGCCACAATAAAGAGGAAGATAAGAGGGCCTAAACGTTCATACAATTCAAGATTGAGTTGTTGGAATGTTTAGGCGTTTCTTTGATTTCAACGTTTAATTTCAATTCTCTTTGTTTTGTAAGTATGAGGAACTAAACCCCCCTTAGCTAGGGGGTGATTCGAAATATATGTTTATGCTTGCATTATGATTTGAGTACTTCTAATTACGTTTCATAAGTTGTGAATTCAATTTGTTTAACTATTTGATTGATAACCTATTTATGTATGTTTATTGAGAGTCGACGCTTAATTTTCATGCATGAATTTGACGCTAGAATATAAGTGAGTTTCACGTAATAGTTATGAACTTATATTCACAAGTAGTGGAGGTTGCTTATAAACAATCGCGTTAAACAAATTCTTGGCATAAGTTTCATGCAATCATAGTAACGAATGCCTCGTCAACGCTTATAGTTTTCATGATGCTTAATGATTCTTGCTTGTATCTCTATTATGCAATTCATGTAGGGAACTTGTGAGGAATGCTTTGGGTTGTCGTATGCAATCATCCAATTCATTAACTTAAGGAAAACTTGACGGTTAATTTAAGCGGACCTAATTAACCCGGGGCGTTGAGAATTCATGGTTTATTGAAAAGCAATTAGAAATCGTTTTGTATGCAAGTGTAACATGTGTGGAGATGAACCCCTTGGCTAGCATCCATTCATTCCATTTCATCAATTTCATATTTACATTATGTTTTAATTGCAATTTGTTCATTTAGTTTAATTCCGTCCAAAACTCAATCCCCCTTTTGCTTTAATGTTCAATATAGTTAGAAATCAATTTAGTTTGTGTTTTTAAAGCATTTTGAGTCTTTTGGTTTGTCTTAGTGTTTCAACGTTTAGTTTCACATTCTTTGAGTCTAGTTTAGTGTTTTATATTGTTTTTACGTTTTTGAGTCATTTTCCAAGAGATTAACAATCCCTCCTAATCCCCGGTCCAGAACGATCCCTACTTATACTTATACTACAATTGTCAAAAAGAGGGTTTAATTTGTGTGCGTATAATTCTCGCATCAAATTTTGGCGCCGTTGCCGGGGATTAGCAACTTTGCTAATCTCTTGGATTGTTTTATTTTCGTTTGTGTGTATATATTTTTAGTTTTATTTTGTTGATTTTAGACGCAAGACATGGCACTTGATAATGTTTCCCTTTTGTCACAGCTTATAGAAGAGTACCAAATGCAAAGAGTTGGTACATTTGATCATATTCAATCAAGGAACGACATGTTTTCCAATACTTACAATTCGGATTGGAGTGATCATTCAAACTCTATGTGGTGGGAACCTCAACATATTCAACAAGAAGGATATTGGCAGCCTTATGAGGAGTTCTATTCAACGTCTATGCATCCACCACAACCTCATATTCAATATGCCCAACCAAACTCAAGTTCGTCAATAGATTATAATCAAAAGCTTAATGAAATACTTTGTTTGGTGCAGGGTTCACAAAACCAAGTCGAGGAGGCTCAACAAGGAGAATATTGGCAACCATATGAGGAGTTCTATACCACGCCTATGCAGCCACCACAACCTGCCCAAAGCAATGTAAGTAATTCAAACGATAATGATACGATTTTTCAATTACTTACTACTTTGACGCAGGAAGTCCAAACTCAAAACAAGGACGAACAAAATCAAGACAAGAAGTTGGGTAAATTGGAGGAGCAAATTGAGCAGATTATGGGGTTCATGAAACAAATTCAAGAGCAAAGTGAACTCTCCAACTCAACTATTGAAAACGCGAAGGAAGATTTTGAAATCCATAATGCTATCACTTTGGGAAATGCTATGGAGGTTGGAACGGACCTTAAATCAAATTACAAGGAAGATGAGGAGCTGCTAAATGAGGAAGAGGAACACACACAACCTATGGCAAGGGTGGAAACACCTTCGCCGCAGGCACCTATTGCTCTTACGCCATCCAATTTAGGTAAGGTTGTTCCAAAGTTAATTATTGCTAACCCCGTTCCACTGAATGTCCCTATTCCTTGCAGGTTTCTGAATTCCAAGGAAGAAGAAGAAGGTGAGAAAGACATCTTGGAAGCCGTTCCAAAAGTGCAAAGTATGGAATATCAAGAATTCGTCAAAGAGGATGTTCTGGAGGCAAACAATCCCAAAGAAGTTGAATTTGACGACATTGGACAAGTCATAACCATCACATGCAATCTGACCAAGTCCAATATCCCTGAAACTTTCAAGGGAGTGGTGTTTGTCATTGAGTTCTTGTCGGAGCACACAGGTAAGCCGCCTCCCCGAATTTCAATTTTCTTTTATACTGATATGTTGTTAATGATCCAGGCACCCACTCTAGAATTTAAACCATTACCGGATCATCTCAAGTATCACTCGCCATTCAGAGATAAATTCCATGTCATGGGTCCTAAATGAGCCTAAGAAGGTTTCGTCCGGCTACAAGACGTAAAAGAAAGCGCTACTTGGGAGGCAACCCAATACAGTAAATAAAACTTTTGCTTGTTCATTGATTATTTCGATAAATTACAATTGTATCTAAACATGGCAGAAAGATGGAGCCTTTACAAAGGTTGTGTACGTGAGGCCCCACTACGTGGCAACACTCTCGGAGCAAGAGGCATCGGAGCAGGAGGCATCGGAGCAGGAGGCATCGGAGCAGGAGGCATCGGAGCAGGAGGCATAGGAGCGGGAGGCACCGAAGATAGATCATTCAAGGCCCCAAACCTTGGTGGAACGCTGGATGACCCAGGAAAGAGGTGCCTCTGGAAGAAAGCTGCAAACCGTTGACGGTCATCAAGCTCATCAAGCTTCCTCTTCATGCCTGTTGAATAATTGTTGGCAAGCACGTGCAAACTTCGGTTCTCGTACTTAAGCTGTTTGATCTCCTGCTTAAGACTCTCCACCTCCACCATCAAGGATTCAACTTGACGGGAGCGAGCAAGAAGGCGTTGGCCCATGTTGGACACAGAGCCAGCGCACTGAACACTCAGAGCCAGGGATTCTTGAACGGCCAACTCATCGGACCGTCCGGAAAGCAGCTGACTGTCTTTGGGAGTGAGGAGGTTCCGAGCCACTATCGTAGCCGTTGTGGGATCCGTCATCACAGAGTCCTCATCTGTAAGAGGACCATGAGAAGATAAGAAAGACGGGCACCATACCTTATCCTGACGCGGCGCAACAGGATCACTGCTTAGACTCAAATCTAAGCAAATGTTCGATGGGTTGGATGAGCTAGCCATTGTTCAAGAAGTTCAAAGAGAAGGGTTGGATGGAGGAAAATCTCGACGGGCCGAAGATGATTTTTGGGAAGTCTTCAAAGTGTGCAGATAGAGGTGATCGATCACCTCTATTAAAGGAGAGGCGTTCACCGATTCAGAAATGAAGAGACACCACTCTTCAAAACCGGATTTTCCGGCGTAAAGATCGCCAGCTCTTCAGATGCAATCCAGGCTTTTCAGAAAGCGTGTGCAAATTTGTCAAAAGCTCCCAGCTTTTCAGAAGACGCGTGGAAGGCGAGAAATCAGCTGCACACTTTAGCCGACAAACGTGGGTGAAAAGCCGAAAGCTCCCAGCTTTCTAGAAAGCGAGTGCAACTTTGTCAAAAGCTCCTGGCTTTTCAGAAGACGCGTGCCACTTTGTCAAAAACTCCCAGCTTTTCAGAAGACGCGTGGAAGACATTGCCGCATCCGCACTGCCATTTGCCATTACAATGCCTATATACATCAACATTCATGGCAAAGCATATACCCAGAAGCGCATAACTTTCCTTCTCGGCCAAAAATGTAAGCTGCAACCAACCCGCACAAAGATGCTCAGTTTTCTCCTTCTCTTGAGAACACACTTTCAACCATGGATGTATCCCCCAAAGAAGATACCAAAGGCCCGGAGAACAAAGGAGGCAAGAGGAAACGGTGGATCGAAGCATGTCGATTCATTTGCTGCCTCTTCGAAAGCAAAGGTATCTCATATCATCAAGGGCGAAAGCAAAGGTATCTCATATCATGCTCTTTCCCTGTCTTTTCCTTTGTCCTTGATATTACTTGCATGGCAAAGTGAAAGAAGCAATCAACCGGCACTTGGAGTCTATCTGGACTCTATTCCCTGGTTGCTTACCTAGCTTTGCTGAGCTATCCTCTAACCCTCTTCAATACGAATTGGAGAGATTGAACAAAGAAACAGATAAGAGGAGGAAGCTCAGACCTTCGGGGGAGACCAAAGGAATCCTGCTGCCCAGTTCAAGAGTAGCACAAAGGAAAATCAACGATCGGAGGAAACCAAAAGAATCTCCAGCTCAGTTCAAGAGTAGCCTGTGGAAAAACTCAAGATGAAGCCTCACTGCAATCACCAAGGAGAAGATGGAACGAACACTCCATAACCAGATTTGCATCTCTAAACTCTTCTCTTTGTTAGATACATTCTGCCATGATTAGTATGTTTAATTGCTGTTTATATGTTTGTTTGTGTTTAGTGTGGTTTTTAACATTGAGGACAATGTTTGATTTAAGTGTGGGGGAGTTTCTAAAGTGTTTTGATGCAAATTCGTAGGGTTTTATCCACCATAACTTCAAATGTTGTTTCTTGCTGTTTTTAAGTGTGTTTAGTGTGTTTTGACTTAAAAATTCGAAAATCACATAAAAATTTGAAAAACATGTTTTGAAAAGCCTAAAAAGAGTGTTTTGAGTCATTTTTGTGTTGTAGGTCACCTTCCAACACAATGATAAGGATTTGGTTTCTAATTGCATGACTGTTGAAAAGAGTTATAAACATGGAGAAAAGTTTGATTTACTCTTGGTATATGCTTGGTTATGGTTATAATGTATGACTTCACATGCAATCATAAAAGAAAAAAATTAGTTATGTAACATGCTTGAAGGAAGGAACTCAAACAAACGCTACAACCCTGAGAGACTTGAGCCTATAACGTTCTTTGGAGAGTATAATCTGTGATTTCTTGTTTTCCAAAGTTGTTGCATGATCTCATTATTCTTTGCTTGGTTACTACTTAGAAGGCGTTTCATCATATAGTTCCAAATGCTAGAACTCATGCCCATTTCATTCAAAGCATGTTATTGATTTGCATAACATATATCAAGATGAAGTTGTGTAGTTGCCACCATAGCCAAATAGCCTCATTTCCCATATTTCGTATTTGTTGTAAGTTTTAACCCCGTTGAGCCTTGTGTAGCCTTTATTCTTTGTTAACCCACATTTTCCTCACCTAGCCTAGTTTAGGACAATCCACACCCTTGTTCTTAAAAGATAGTGAGCATAACTTAAATGAATTCCTTTTGAGTTACATTATGCAAGAAAATGAGTGTGGGGGAGTAAAAGTTGTTCTTACGTTTATATGTATGTTTTAAGATTCAAAAGAAAAAGAAGAAGAAAAGAAGAAAAAAAAAAAAAAAAAAAAAAGAGAGAAAAAGAGAAAAAAAAAAAAGAGTGAAAATAAGTAAGGATGAACTCACGAGCGTTGATGGTTGAAGAAAGGGTCCAAAAAGTGAATATGGCCCTAAGTTTTGTGTGACTTTCCCTTGGGTGTTCAAAGTTGACTTCTGCGTTCTTAAGGGAATTCTAAGTGCCTGATTCAATACTTTGCTCACTATTGCTTTAAGAATGTTTGTTTATCCTTCACCTTTCTTTGTTATCCACACGCCCCAAGCCCCATTACAACCCGTGACTTCAATCTTGAGTGTTATGTATTTCAATTGTGGAGTTTGATTTTGGTATGAGCATATGGTGTCACTGGTTCTCGCGTCTAAGTAGTAGCATTCCATTCATGAGATCATATCTAAACATGCTTATTAACTCCAGAAATTGCGTTCTTTGTGATACATATATGTGAGTGTTCGTTTTCATGTTAACATCGATCTTCTCACATATGACTAGATTAGGGTGTGTAGTTAGAAAATCTGAGTGAAAATTGAGTGCATATCTTGTAAGGAATTGTGCAAATTCTCTAAGGCATGTTACTACATTCAAAACATGGTTTTAAATGCTTATTTGTGAACTAGTATATGGTGACTATGATTAAGAATGTACTTAAGTGTGAAGATGACTAAAATCTGTGGGAATGATGATTTTTAACGTGTCATGTGCATTGGAAATCCCTAAGACAGTTGTTGGAAGGTTTAGGTTGTGTTTTACGTGTTTAGTGTCGTTTTGTTTATTTGTTTTTATTCTGTTTTGCTCGAGGACTAGCAAAAGATAAGTGTGGGGGAGTTTGATAGGAGCAAATTTAGGCGACTTACTTAGCTTGTTTTCGTGCATCTATGTTGTTAATTCATAGTTGTTTTAGTAGTTTAAGCCATTTTCGTGTGTTTTTAGGTTCATATGGCTAAGGAAGCAAAAAGATGCATTTTGGAGTATTTTGGAGCAAAATTGGGCTTGGAATGGATAGCATATGATTGGAGCCAAAGTGTTGGACGAATTTGAAGGCCTTGTATTCATTTTGGACATAAAACAAAGGGCCTAGCCCATTCTCTCTTAAACCAACCCCAAGGCCATGCATTTCCTTCCAATTCCAAAGCCCACAATCACTTCAAAAGCCATGCAAAGAACCATCCATTCCATAAAAAACAATCCATCAATTCACATGCAAAACCACCATTAACACACATGCACCCAAACAAAGCCAACCTAGCTAACCCTACATGCATTCTTTATGCAACTCTTCATCATTCCACCATTCATTCTTTATTCCACAAACAAGTCACATGCATTTCCACCTTCCTACTTCATCATTTCATCACATTCTCCCTCTTTAACTCATTTCATTATTCATTCACTTTGCATTCATTCAATTCCACCCCACATGCACCCTTTATTCTTCATCATTGCAACCATGGCACATTTACACCAACAAAACAACTCCCATGCCATGGCCTACTCATATTCCCATTTCCTTTCCAACATCTCACATGCATTTCCACCTTCCTACTTCATCATTTCACCACATTCTCCCTCTTTAATTCCACATGCATTCACTTCATCATTACACCACCACTCATTCTTTAATTCCACATGCAATTCTTCATCATTCCTTCACACAAATGCTTAAACAAACATCCATATGTTCCCTCCACTCCTCCTATAAATACCCTTGCATTCCCATTCATTCAAATCATCTCATTCACAACACAACACACCACAAACACTTCCTTAGCCTTGAGTTTCTCTCCCTTAGAATCCAAAAACCATCTTCCATTTCCACCACTCCTTATCCATTTCCATAATTTCCCAACACTTCCATCCCCCCAACCAACTATCCCTTAGTCCTTGTGCCACAATAAAGAGGAAGATAAGAGGGCCTAAACGTTCATACAATTCAAGATTGAGTTGTTGGAATGTTTAGGCGTTTCTTTGATTTCAACGTTTAATTTCAATTCTCTTTGTTTTGTAAGTATGAGGAACTAAACCCCCCTTAGCTAGGGGGTGATTCGAAATATATGTTTATGCTTGCATTATGATTTGAGTACTTCTAATTACGTTTCATAAGTTGTGAATTCAATTTGTTTAACTATTTGATTGATAACCTATTTATGTATGTTTATTGAGAGTCGACGCTTAATTTTCATGCATGAATTTGACGCTAGAATATAAGTGAGTTTCACGTAATAGTTATGAACTTATATTCACAAGTAGTGGAGGTTGCTTATAAACAATCGCGTTAAACAAATTCTTGGCATAAGTTTCATGCAATCATAGTAACGAATGCCTCGTCAACGCTTATAGTTTTCATGATGCTTAATGATTCTTGCTTGTATCTCTATTATGCAATTCATGTAGGGAACTTGTGAGGAATGCTTTGGGTTGTCGTATGCAATCATCCAATTCATTAACTTAAGGAAAACTTGACGGTTAATTTAAGCGGACCTAATTAACCCGGGGCGTTGAGAATTCATGGTTTATTGAAAAGCAATTAGAAATCGTTTTGTATGCAAGTGTAACATGTGTGGAGATGAACCCCTTGGCTAGCATCCATTCATTCCATTTCATCAATTTCATATTTACATTATGTTTTAATTGCAATTTGTTCATTTAGTTTAATTCCGTCCAAAACTCAATCCCCCTTTTGCTTTAATGTTCAATATAGTTAGAAATCAATTTAGTTTGTGTTTTTAAAGCATTTTGAGTCTTTTGGTTTGTCTTAGTGTTTCAACGTTTAGTTTCACATTCTTTGAGTCTAGTTTAGTGTTTTATATTGTTTTTACGTTTTTGAGTCATTTTCCAAGAGATTAACAATCCCTCCTAATCCCCGGTCCAGAACGATCCCTACTTATACTTATACTACAATTGTCAAAAAGAGGGTTTAATTTGTGTGCGTATAATTCTCGCATCAATATACATCTAATCCCTTCTAATTAGGTAGATTTAAGGCATAACCTGATTTGGATAGGATAAGATAGGATAAGATGGAGTTAGGAAAGGATAAGGTTGGTTAAGGTAGGATAAGATAAGGTTGGATAAGGTTCCTTATTTCTTGCTATTTCCTTATCTTCATTGTATTTGGACTTCTTCTCCAGATTTTTAGCCTTTCCTAGTCCTTCTTGACTTCAATTTCGTCCATCCTTTTTGCTCCATGGTTAAGCTATCCAATCCATACCCAAAACTACTCCATTTAGCTTCAAAATGCCCTTTCTTGCTCCATTTGCCATTAGGACCTAAAAACATACGAAAATAACTTAAAAGACTAAAATAAATAGTAATTAACTCACTAAATGCAAGGAAACAACATAACTAAGTAGCATAAATATGCTCCTATCAAATTCCCCCACACTTAGCTTTTTCTAGTCCTCGAGCAAAACGAAATAAACAAAACAAACGAAACACAATCTAGACCTTCCAACATGTACCTCAGGAACCTCCAATGAACATAACACCTTAAAGAACACCACATACATAGATTTTAGTTATCCCTACCCTCGAACATATACTTAACCATAGTTACCACACACTAGCTCCCATTTAATCAATTAAAACATGATTTTGAATGAAGTAACATGCCTTAGAGAATCCCCCAATCCCTCACCGGATACACTCTATTTTCACACAAATTTTCTGACTAAACTCCCTACACTAGGTATATGTGAGAAGATTGATGTAAATATGTAAACTAATACTCACATATGTCATAACAAAGAAGGCAATTTCCGAAATTATTAACATGTATATGATCTCAAGAATGGAATGCCACTACTTAGACGCAAGAACCAGGGATACCATATGCTCAAACCAATTTTAAACTCCACATATTGAAACACATAACAATCAAGATTGAAGTCAAAGAGTTTGTAACGGGGCTAAGGTGTTGGCTAACAAAGAAAGGGAAGATAAAAAAAAGTTCTTAAAGCAATAGTAAGCAAAGTAATGAAATAAACACTTACTTTTGAATGCAAACATTAACTTTGAACACCAAGGGAAGATTTACACAAAACTTAGGGCCATATTCAAACTTTTTGGACCCTTTCTTCAACATTCACACTTGTGAGTTTCATTCTCACTTATTTTCAACTTCTTTTCTTCTTCTTTTCTTCTTTTTCACACTTTTTTCTCTCTACAATGCGGCTCAACGGGGTTAACCCTACAATGCATATGCAAGGGTATGGCTTTTTGGCTCTGGGTTTAAACTAACCAACTTCATCTTATTATTTGTTATGCTAATCAATTTTATGCTTTGAATGAAATAGGCATGAGTTCTAGTATTTGGAACTATAGTGATGAAATGCATTCTAAGTCGTAACTAAGCAAAGAATGATGAGATCATGCAACGACTTTAGAAAACAAAAATATCAAGATTAATAACTCTCCAAAGAACGTTTTCGGCTCAAGTCTCTCAAGGTTGTAGCGTTAGTTTGAGTTTCTTCCTTCAAGCATGTTACAAAAACTGATTTTTTCCTTTGTGATTATATGTGAATTTGTAAATGTCAACTATAACTAAGTATAAACCAAAGAGCATACCAAACTTCCATCCATGTTTGTAACTTTCTTTAATAGTCATGCAATTAAAAACCAAATCCTCATTATTGTGTTGGAAGGTACCCTAAGACACAAACAAACACAAAAACAAAACGACTCTAAAAACAACTCTTTTTGGGTTTTCAAAACACTCTTTTTCGATTTTTTTTTCTTTCAAATTTTCGGATTTTCTTTTTAAGATACATAAAAACACTTCAAAACACACTAAAAACACTTAAAAACAGTGAACAACAACTTTAGAAATGATAGGTGATAAAATCCCACGAACTTGCGTGAAAAACACTTTGTTTACCCCCCCCCCAACACTTAAATCAAACATTGTCCTCAATGTTTTAAGCATAGACTCACAAACAAACAAACACATAACATGACTAACAAACACGACAAACATGGCAAAGTAAAAGCAATAAAGAGTAGGGTTTAGGAACGCAAATCTGGTTATGGAGTGTTGGAGCTTCCTAGTTCTTCTTTATTTGCATGGGTTGCCTCCCAAGAAGCGCTTACTTGAACGTCTTCCAGCCGGACGATCCTTTCTATTAAACTTCAATGGGGCCCACAGCATGGAAGCTTGCACCATCCACGACATGCTCTTCAAAGTTCTTATAGTATGGCTTCAAATGATGTCCGTTCACTTTGAACTCTTGCCCAGTCTTTAAGCTTTGAATTTGGACTGCACCGTAAGGAAATACATTAGTAACAACAAACGGGCCAATCCATTTAGAACGTAACTTACTTGGAAACAAGCAAAGGCGGGAATTGAAGAGTAACACTTTCTACCCTAGAACAAATGTCTTGCTATGAATCATCTTGTTATGGAATGCCTTTGACTTCTCTTTGTAAATCGACGCATTCTCGTATGCTTCATACCTTATCTCCTCAAGCTTGTTCAATTGAAGCTTCCTATGTATTCCAGCGGCATCAATGTCCATGTTGAACGTTTTGACGGCCCAATATGCTTTGTGCTCCAACTCAACGGGAAGATGACATGGTTTCCCATAGATGAGCCGAAATGGGGACATTCCAATTGGCGTCTTGTAGGCTGTACGATATACCCACAATGCATCATTCAAAAGCAAGTTCCAATGCTTCCGGTTTGGCCCAACGGTCTTCTCCAAAATTTGCTTGATTTCCTGATTAGAAACCTCGGCTTGCCCACTTGTTTGAGGATGATAAGGTGTTGCCACCTTATGTGTGACGTTATATCGCTTGAGCAAAGCTTCAATGGTTTGATTGCAAAAATTCCATCACTTATAAGAACTCTTGGCATTCCAAATCTAGCAAATATGTTAGTTTTGACAAAATCTGCAACCACTTTGGAATCATTAGTCTGGGTGGCTTTTGCTTCCACCCATTTCGACACATAATCAACCACAAGTAAAATATAAAGGAAACCATGAGATGAAGGAAAAAGGACCCATAAAATCAATACCCCAAACATCAAAAGTTTCGACACCATTGATAGGTGTCTGCGGCATTTGGTCTTTTGGACCTATTTTTCCGATATTTTGGCATCGATCACATGTTATGCAAAAAGTTCTCGCATCTTTAAATATAGTAGGCCAATAAAAACCACATTCAAGTACTTTACGTGCCGTCCTTTGATGCCAAAGTGACCTCCACATGCATAAGTGTGACAAAACATTAAAATTGAATTAAACTCCGATTCATGCACACACCTACAAATGATTTGATCCGCACAATATTTCCACAAATAAGGATCATCCCACACATAAAACCAAGCCTCCCTTTTAAGTTTATCACGTTGGTGTTTATTTAGGTTGCTTGGAATTTGTTTAGACACCAAATAATTCACTAAATCGGCATACCATGGCTCACTTACCTCGATGGACATCAACTGCTCATCTGGGAATGTCTCTGGGATAGGTACGTCTTCTACTTCATGTACCATGCGGCTTAAGTGGTCAGCCACCACGTTTTCACTTCCTTTCTTGTCCCGGATTTCGATATCGAACTCTTGAAGTAGAAGCATCCACCGAATAAGCCTTGGTTTTGCCTCCTTTTGGGTGAGTAAGTACTTCAACGCTGCATGATCAGTGTAAATTATAACTTTAGTACCAAGTAAATAAGAACGAAATTTATCTAAAGCAAAAATAACAGCAAGAAGTTCTTTTTCCATAGTGGAGTAGTTCAATTGGGCATCATTCAAGGTCCAGGATGCATAATAGATGACATGTGGCTACTTGTTCTTCCTTTGGCCTAAAACAGCTCCTAATGCATAATCTGAGGCATCGCACATAAGCTCAAAATGAAGACTCCAATCTAGTGGAACAATGATGGGGGCCGAAGTGAGCATCTCCTTGAGGTGTTTGAAGGCCTTCTCACACTCCTCATCGAACTTGAATGGGACATCCTTTTGGAGAAGTCGGCAAAGGGGGATGGAAATTTTTGAAAAGTCTTTGATGAATTGCCTATAGAATCCTGCATGTCCAAGAAAGAACGAACCTCTCCAACCGAAGTAGGAGAGGGTAAGTAGCGTACAAGATCTATTTTTTATTTATCAACTTCAATCCCTTTGGCCGAAATTATATGCCCTAAAACTATGCCTTGTTTTACCATGAAATGACATTTTTCCCAATTTAGAACAAGGTTAGTTTCAGTGCATCGTTCTAAGATTAAAGTGAGATTATGTAAACAATCATCAAACGAATCACCGAATACACTAAAGTCATCCATAAAAACTTCAATTATTTTCTCCACAAAATCAGAAAATATACTTACCATGCATCTTTGAAAGGTGGCCGATGCATTACATAAACCGAATGGCATGCGACAATAAGCAAAAGTACCAAAGGGACACGTGACAGTGGTCTTTTCTTGGTCATCCGGAGCTATGACAATTTGATTATATCCCGAATACCCATCAAGAAAATGATGTGAGAATTACTTGACACTCAATTTAAACCCTCGTTTGACAATTGTAGTAGAATGGATAAGTGAGGGATCGTTCTAGACCGGGGATTAGGAGGGCTTGCTAAAACCTTCTAAATTGACTTAAAAACATAAAAACACAATATAAAACACTATTTAATGCTCGAAGAAAACAAAATTAAAAATAAGAAAGATTAAGACTAAGACTTCAACGAAATAGGGGGAATTGGATTTGAATTTAAACTAAAATGGATACTTGGAAGCAAAACGAATTGTAAATATGGATTTGACGGAAATGAATGGATGGGAAGCTAGCTAAGGGTTCTTTCTCCACACATGATATTTATGCATATGAATCAATTTCCAGTTATTCCTTCATTGAATTATGAACGACAATGCCCCAAATTAACCGTGACATCACTAGTTAACCCTTAGATTTTCCTTATATTATTGGATTGGATGGCATCATTCGACAACCCAAAACATTCTCAAAAGTTCCCTACATGTCATCATAATAGAGATACAATCGAAGATCATTAAGAATAATGAAAACCATAAGCATTGACAAAACATTTGCAACTATGACATCATGTTACTCATGCTAAGAATTAAACTTAACGCGATCGTGACAAGCGACCTTCACTACTTTCAAGTATAAGTTAGTAACGATTATGTGAAACCTTCTTAAACTTTAGCCACATACTCATGCATGCTAATTAAGTGTCGACCCTCAATCAACAAACACAAATAAGTTAATCATCAAATAGTTAAGCCAATTGCATTCACGAATCAAGAGTTCATAACTGGAATTCATCAACTCATATTACATAAACAATCATGGTATTGAAATCACCCCTAGCTAAGGGGGGTTTAGTTCCTCATAACTTTGAAATCAAAGAAACACCTAAACATTCCAACAACTCAAACTCGAATTGTATGAACGTTTAGGCACTCTTCTCTTCCATTCCTCATATTACAAAACAAAGAGAATTGAATTTACAACATTGAAATCAAAGAAACGCGTAAACATTCCAACAACTCAAACATGAATTGTATGAACGTTTAGGCCCTCTTATCTTCCTCTTTATTGTGGCACAAGGACTAAGGGATGTTGTTGGTGTGTTGAATGGATTGGGGGATTATGGAAATGGAAGAAATGGAGGAGAGATGGAAGGGAAACTCACGGCCAAAAGGGGGAAGAATGGATGATTTTGAAGAGTGTTGTGTTGTGAATGAGATGAGATGCATGAATGAATGAATGCAAGGGTATTTATAGGAGTAGTGGAGGGAACATATGGCTATTTGTTTAAGCATTTGTGTGGAGAAATGATGGAAAAACAGCTAGGACACATGTGAAAACTGAAATTGCACAAGGGAAGCAAAGGGAACCCACGGTAAAGGAGTTTTTGGTGCATGTGTTGGCTGTTTTGTGTGTTGGTTAAAGCTTGTGAAAGCATGTGCAATGTATGGTGGATGAATGAGATTGCATGTGGCTTTATGGTTGAATGTTTAAAGGGTGCATGTGAGTGGATATGTGGCTGAAAATGCATGTGCAACAACAAGGAAGAAAGCTGAAAATGCATAAGGTGTACACGGCATTGATTTTCAGGATGGGTCTTTGTGTTGTGTAGTGTGTTGTTGTGCATGTGTTTGCATGTGTTGATGAATGGGATTGTGGAAAGGCAAGGGTGAATGATTATGTGGCTAAATTAAAGAATGCAAAGTGAATGAATATTGAAATAGGAAAGCATGAACAAGGTGGAAATGCATGTGATGTGTAAAGGGAAAGCTGAAATTGTGATGGAGAGCCACGGCATTGATTGGATTTGTGGTGGGTGGATGAAAGAATAATGTCAAGGTGTGGGATTGTTAAAGGGGGAAGTGCATGTGAGTGGCTGATTTGAGTGTTGGGAAATCATGTGAATTAAAGGGATGAAGGTGGCTGCAATGATGAAGTGTGATGGTTGAAAATGTGTAAGGGAAGTCACTAAGGGGACTCACGGCAAAGGAGATGTTAAAGGGGTTGAATGTGTTGGAAATGCATGTGATGTATGTCAAGGTTGGAGAAAAGGTGTGATAAGTGATAAGTGATAAGTGATAAGTGAATGGTATGTGGTGAGTGATAAGTGAATGATATGCTAAGTGAGTGATAAGTGAATGGAAGTGATAAGTGATTGGTTTGATAATTGATAAATGAATGATATGCTAAGTGATAAATGAATGATATGTTAAGTGATAAATGAGTGATATGTTAAGTGATGATAAGTAATGATAGGTGGTTATGATAGTTTGGTCTTTAATTTCGTCCATTCCTTTTGCTCCAAATATAAGCTATCCAATCCAAGTCCGATTTTGCTCCAAAATGCTCCAAAAGGCATCCTTTTGCATACCTTGCCCTTAGAACCTGAAAACACACAAAAGAAGCATAAAGGACTAAAATAACTAGAGAAACATAATGTAAATGCACGAGAACAAGCCATTTAAGTCGCATGAATATGCTCCTATCAAATACCCCCACACTTATCTTTTGCTAGTCCTCGAGCAAAACAGAAAGAAAAACAAAACAAAACGAAACGAAACAAGTAAAACACAACCTAAACCTTCCAACAACTGTCTTAGGGATTTCCAATGCACATGACACGTTAAAAATCGTCATTCCCACATATTTTAGTCATCTTCACACTTAAGTACATTCTTAATCATAGTCACCATATACTAGTTCACAATTAAGCATTTAAAACCATGTTTTGAATGTAGTAACATGCCTTAGAGAATTTGCTCAATTCCTTACAAGATATGCACTCAATTTTCACTCAGATTTTCTAACTACACACCCTAATCTAGTCATATGTGAGAAGATTGATGTAAACATGAAAAGGAGCACTCACATATATGTATCACAAAGAACGCAATTTTTTTGGAGTTAATAAGCATGTTTAGATTATGATCTCATGAATGGAATGCTACTACTTAGACGCGAGAACCAGTGACACCATATGCTCATACCAAGTTCAAACTCCACAAATTGAAACACATAACACTCAAGATTGAAGTCACGGGTTGTAATGGGGCTTGGGGTATTGGCTAACAATGAAAGGTGAAGGATAAACAAACATTCTTAAAGCAATAGTGAGCAAAGTATTGAATTAGGCACTTAGAATTCCCTTAAGAACGCAGAAGTCAACTTTGAACACCCAAGGGAAAGTCACATAAAACTTAGGGCCATATTCACTTTTTGGACCCTTTCTTCAACCATCAACGCTCGTGAGTTCATCCTTACTTATTTTCTCTCTTTTTTTTTTTTTTTTTTTTTTTTTCACTTGAATCTTAAAACATACATATAAACGTAAGAACAAACTTTTACTCCCCCACACTCATTTTCTTGCATAATGTAACTCAAAAGGAATTCATTTAAGTTATGCTCACTATCTTTTAAGAACAAGGGTGTGGATTGTCCTAAACTAGGCTAGGTGAGGAAAATGTGGGTAAACAAAGAATTAAAGGCTACACAAGGCTCAACGGGGTTAAAACTTACAACAAATACGAAATATGGGAAGTGAGGCTATTTGGCTATGGTGGCAACTACACAACTTCATCTTGATATATGTTATGCAAATCAATAACATGCTTTGAATGAAATGGGCATGAGTTCTAGCATTTGGAACTATATGATGAAACGCCTTCTAAGTAGTAACCAAGCAAAGAATAATGAGATCATGCAACAACTTTGGAAAACAAGAAATCACAGATTATACTCTCCAAAGAACGTTATAGGCTCAAGTCTCTCAGGGTTGTAGCGTTTGTTTGAGTTCCTTCCTTCAAGCATGTTACATAACTAATTTTTTTCTTTTATGATTGCATGTGAGTCATACATTATAACCATAACCAAGCATATACCAAGAGTAAATCAAACTTTTCTCCATGTTTATAACTCTTTTTAACAGTCATGCAATTAGAAACCAAATCCTTATCATTGTGTTGGAAGGTGACCTACGACACAAAAATGACTCAAAACACTCTTTTTAGGCTTTTCAAAACATGTTTTTCAAATTTTTATGTGATTTTCGAATTTTTAAGTCAAAACACACTAAACACACTTAAAAACAGCAAGAAACAACATTTGAAGTTATGGTGGATAAAACCCTACGAATTTGCATCAAAACACTTTAGTCACTCCCCCACACTTAAAACAAACATTGTCCTCAATGTTAAAAACCACACTAAACACAAACAAACATATAAACAGCATTTAAACATACTAAACATGGCAGAATGTATCTAACAAAGAGAAGAGTTTAGAGATGCAAATCTGGTTATGGAGTTTTCGTTCCATCTTCTCCTTGGTGATTGCAGTGAGGCTTGGATCTTTGTGATTCCACAGGCTTACTCTTGAACTGCGCTGCTCCCATCGTTGATTTTTCTTTGTGCTACTCTTAAACTGGGCAGCAGGCTTCCTATGGTCTCCCCCGAAGGTCTGAGCTTCCTCCTCTTATCTGTTTCTTTGTTCAATCTCTCCAATTCGTATTGAAGAGGGTTAGAGGATAGCTTAGCAAAGCTAGGTAAGCAACCAGGGAATAGAGTCCAGATAGACTCCAAGTGCCGGCTGATTGCTTCTTTCACCTTGCCATGCAAGTAATATCAAGGACAAAGGAAAAGACAGGGAAAGAGCATGATATGAGATACCTTTGCTTTCGCCCTTGATGATATGAGATACCTTTGTTTTCGAAGAGGCAGCGAATGAATCGACATGCTTCGATCCACCGTTTCCTCTTGCCTCCTTTGTTCTCCGGGCCTTTGGTATCTTCTTTGGGGGATACATCCATGGTTGAAAGTGTGTTCTCAAGAGAAGAAGAAAATTGAGCATGTTTGAGAGGGTTGGTTGCAACTTACATTTTTCGGCCGAGAAGGAAAGTCATGCGCTTCTGGGTGTATGCCTTGCCATGAATGTTGATGTATATAAAAATTGTAATGGCAAGTGGCAATGTGGATGCGGAAATTACCTCCACGCGTCTTTTGAAAAGCTGGGAGCTTTTGACAAATTTGCACTCGCTTTCTGGAAAGCCGGGAGCTTTCGGCGTTGTCACCCACGTTTGTCGGCTAAAGTGTGCAGCTGATTTCTCGCCTTTCCACGCGTCTTCTGAAAAGCTGGGAGCTTTTGACAAAGTTACACACACTTTCTGAAAAGCTAGGATTGCGTCTGAAGAGCTGGCGATCTTTACGCCGGAAATTCCGGTTTTGAAGAGCGGTGTTTCTTCAATTCTGAATTGGTGATTGTGTCGCCCATCCTTTAATAGAGGTGATCGATCACCTCTATCTGCACACTTTGAAGACTTCCCAAAAATCATCATCGGCCCGTCGAGATTTTCCTCCATTCAACCTTTCTCTTTTAACTTCTTGAACAATGGCTAGCTCATCCAACTCATCGAACATTTGCTTAGATTTGAGTCTAAGCAGTGATCCGGTCGCGCCTCGTCAGGGTAAGGTATGGTGCCCGTCTTTCTTATCTTCCCATGGCCCTCTTACAGAAGAGGACTCTGTGATGACGGATCCCACAACGGCTACGATAGTGGCTCGGAACCTCCTCACTCCCAAAGACAGTCAGCTGCTTTCCGGACGGTCCGATGAGTTGGCCGTTCAAGAATCCCTGGCTCTGAGTGTTCAGTGCGCTGGCTCTGTGTCCAACATGGGCCAACGCCTTCTTGCTCGCTCCCGTCAGGTTGAATCCTTGATGGCGGAGGTGGAGAGTCTTAAGCAGGAGATCAAACAGCTTAAGTACGAGAACCGAAGTTTGCACGTGCTTGCCAACAATTATTCGTCAGGCATGAAGAGGAAACTTGACGAGCTTGATGACCGTCAAAGGCTTGCAGCTTTCTTCCAGAGGCACCTCTTTCCTGGTTCATCCAGCGTTCCACCAAGGTTTGGGGCCTTGAATGATCTATCTTCGGTGCCTTCCGCTCCGATGCCTCTTGCTCCAATGCCTTCTGTTCCGAGACCTCCTGTTCCGATGCCTTCTGCTCCGAGAGTGTTGCCACGTAGTGGGGCCTCACGTACACAACCTTTGTAAAGGCTCCATCTTTCTGCCATGTTTAGATACAATTGTAATTTATCGAAAAAAATCAATGAACAAGCAAAAGTTTTATTTACTGTATTGGGTTGCCTAAGACACAAACAAACACCAAAATGACTCAAATGACTCTAAAAACACATCTTTTTGGGGTTTTCAAAAGTATTTTTTCAAATTTTTATCAATTTTTCGGAGTTTTATGCCAAGACACTATAAAACACACTAAAACACTCTAAAAACGCTTAAAACAGCAAGAAACAACATTCTAAGTGATAGGTGAATAAATCCCACGAAATTCATGCAAAAACAAATTGTTTACCCCCCCAACTTAAATCAAACATTGTCCTCAATGTTTTAAGCATAGAGTCACAAAAGAGCAAATAAATAAACAAATACGATAAAGAAAGCAAAGTAAAGGCAGTAAAGAAAAGGAAAGGAATAAAAATAAGTTCTTCTCTATTCGGATGCATGGGTTGCCTCCCACGAAGCGCTTTCTTTTACGTCTTGCAGCCGGACGAGTACTCTCTTCAATCTTTAATTGAGCCCACGGAATGGAAAGGAATGTCTTCCACCACTTGCCCCACACCATGCTCGTAATATGGCTTCAACCGATGCCCGTTCACGTTGAATTCTACGCCATTCCTTAAGCTTTTTATGTGGACTGCACCATAAGGTAAAACGTTAGTAACAACAAACGGGCCAATCCATTTAGAACGCAACTTACCAGGAAACAAACGTAGGCGAGAGTTGAAAAGCAACACTTTCTGCCCAACTGTGAAGGTCTTGGTTCGGATCATTTTATCATGGAATGCTTTGGTCTTGGCTTTGTACATCCGGGCATTCTCATAGGCTTCATTCCGAATCTCCTCAAGTTCATTCAATTGGAGCTTCCTATGAACTCCCGCTGCATCTATGTCCATGTTGAAAGTCTTCACGGCCCAATGTGCCTTGTGCTCTAATTCTACGGGCAAATGACATGGCTTACCATAGACGAGCCGAAAAGGTGACATCCCAATGGGTGTTTTGTACGCCGTACGATATGCCCATAGTGCATCATCTAAACGTAAGCTCCAATCCCTCCTTGTTGGTCCAACGGTCTTCTCCAAAATTTGTTTGATTTCTCGGTTAGACACCTCGGCTTGGCCATTTGTTTGAGGATGGTAAGGTGTGGAGACCTTATGGTTGACATGGTACTTTCTTAGCAACGCCTCAATGGTCCAATTGCAAAAGTGAGACCCTCCATCACTTATGATTACTCTCGGCATTCCAAACCTAGCAAAAATGTTAGTTTTCACGAAATCTGCAACCACCTTAGAATCGTTAGTACGGGTGGCTTTTGCTTCCACCCATTTAGAAACATAATCAACGGCTAGCAAGATATACGTGAAACCATAAGATGGAGGGAAAGGGCCCATGAAATCAATGCCCCAAACATCAAAAATTTCAACATTAAAGACAGGGGTTTGCGGCATTTGGTCCTTGGTACCTATGTTACCCATTCGTTGGCAACGATCACAAGACATACAAAAGGTTCTAGCATCCCTAAATATAGTCGGCCAATAAAAACCACACTCTAGAACCTTGAGGGCAGTGCGTTGTGTGCCAAAATGACCACCACATGCATATGTGTGACAAAAGTTTAGAATTGAGTGAAATTCAGAATCATGCACACATCTACGTACAATTTGATCGGGACAAAATTTCCATAAGTACGGATCATCCCATACATAAAACCGTGCATCATGCCTAAGTTTGTCACGTTGGTGCCTATTGAGCTCATTTGGAATTTGTTTAGCCACCAAGTAATTCACTAAATCTGCATACCATGGTTCACTTACCTCAATGGATAGCAGCTGCTCATCGGGGAATGTCTCTGCAATGGGTAGGGACTCCTCATTATGCACCATTCGGCTTAGGTGGTCAGCCACCACGTTTTCACTTCCCTTCTTGTCACGAATCTCGATGTCGAACTCTTGAAGTAACAACATCCACCGAATTAGCCGGGGCTTGGCCTCCTTTTTGGTGAGCAAGTACTTTAGAGCTGCATGATCAGTGAAAACAATTACTTTAGTACCAATTAGATATGATCGAAATTTATCTAAAGCAAAGACAACGGCAAGAAGTTCTTTCTCCGTAGTGGAGTAGTTCAACTGGGCATCGTTCAACGTCCGTGAGGCATAGTAGATGACATGCGGCCTCTTGTCCTTTCTTTGTCCCAAAACAGCCCCTAAAGCATAATCGGACGCATCGCACATAAGCTCGAACGGGAGGCTCCATTCTGGGGGAACAATAATGGGTGCCGTGGTCAACAACTCCTTGAGTTGGTTGAATGATGCCGTGCACTCCTTAGTGAATTCAAATGCCACGTCTTTTTGTAGGAGGCGGCAAAGAGGTTGTGCAACTTTTGAGAAATCTTTGATAAATCGCCTATAGAATCCTGCATGGCCAAGAAAAGAACGGACCTCTCTAACCGAAATAGGAGAGGGTAAGTGACGTACAAGATCTATTTTAGACTTATCAACTTCAATCCCTTTTTCTGAGATGATATGACCCAAAACTATACCTTGCTTAACCATAAAATGACATTTTTCCCAATTCAAAACAAGGTTAGTTTCCATGCATCTTTTCAAGATTAAAGTGAGATTATGCAAACAAGCATCAAATGAGTCTCCAAACACACTAAAATCGTCCATAAATACTTCAATTATCTTTTCAACATAATCAGAGAAGATACTTACCATGCATCGTTGGAAAGTGGCCGGTGCATTGCATAAACCAAATGGCATGCGACGATAAGCAAATGTTCCAAAGGGACATGTGAATGTGGTCTTCTCTTGATCATCCGGGGCTATCACAATTTGGTTATATCCAGAGTATCCATCAAGAAAACAGTAAAAAGCATGACCGGCTAACCTTTCGAGCATCTGGTCGATGAATGGCAAGGGAAAGTGATCTTTCCTAGTCATCGCATTTAGCTTCCGGTAATCGATACATACTCGCCATCCAGTCTGAATGCGTGTAGGCACGAGCTCATTCTCATCATTCTTGATAACAGTTACTCCGGACTTCTTGGGAACGACTTGAACTGGAGAGACCCAACGACTATCGGAGATAGGGTAGATCACTCCGCAATCCAAAAGCTTGATTATTTCCTTCTTCACCACTTCCATCATTGGAGGGTTGAGACGGCGTTGAGCCTCTCGGGATGGCTTAGTCCCCTCTTCAAGAAGTATACGGTGCATGCATGTGGTAGGGCTTATTCCTTTAATGTCGGCCAAAGTCCACCCTATGGCCGTTTTGTGTTCTCGCAGCACCCTCACAAGCTTCTCCTCCTCCATTGCCGTGAGACTTGATGAAATGATGACGGGCAATGTTTCGCCTTCTCCCAAAAACACATACTTCAAATGGTCCGGCAACGACTTAAGTTCAAGTGATGGTGCCTGAACAACAGAAGGTAGCATCTTAGTGGAAACTGAATTTGATAGTGAGAGTGGAACCTTACCATATTGTTGTGGCAATGACTCAAGGGCTGCCACAACCTCAATTATTTCTTCACTAGAACCCATGGCAAAGAATTCCTCTTCCTTGCCGTGACCTTGCATTGGCCCAAATCCGTCATTTTTGCACTCTATGGCCTTAGTGATGGTTGTTTCCAGGGCGTCCTCGTTCAATTCTTCAAGGTATACCTGCGCCAAAGAATCGATAACATTAATGGAAAAACAAGAATGGTCATCAACAGGATATCTCATAGTTTCAGAAATATTAAAATCAATCACTTCCCCATCGAATTCCATTGTCAAGGTGCCTTTGTATACATCAATCTTCGTTCGGGCCGTCTTCATGAATGGCCTACCAAGGAGAATCGGCAAAGATGTAGAATGGGCTGAATCCTCCATGTCTAGGATGTAGAAATCAGCCGGAAAAATTAAATGGTTCACCTGCACAAGCACATCCTCCAAAACTCCTTTTGGATATGCATTATATCTATCGGCCAACTGAATAACCACACCATCATTTTTCAATTCACCAAGGTTCATTGAAGCATAGATAGAGTATGGCATGACGTTAATTGAAGCTCCTAAATCTAACATAGCATGTTCAAACTTAGTTTGACCAATAATACAAGGGATTGTAAAGCTACCTGGATCTTTGCACTTTGGTGGTAACTTTCTTTGTAAAACAGCAGAAACATTCTCACTTACCCTTACTACCTCTTTGTGTGACGCCCTCTTCCTCGTAGTACACAATTCCTTCAAGAACTTAGCGTATTTGGGCACTTGCTTTATGGCATCTAGGAGCGGGATATTGACTTGAACTTTCCTAAACGTTTCAAGAATGTCCTTCTCATGCTCCTCCTTCTTTGTTTGCAATAATCTGTGAGGAAAAGGTACATTGGGCAGATTAGGACGTGAAGTATATGAATTTGAACTTAAATTACCTGATTTGGCCGAGTTAGGGTGATTGGGGGCCTGCAGGCATTTGGTTTTTCACTCTTTCCGTGGGTGAGCTAGACACTTCCTCAGGTTGTGTCGTCTCTTCATCTACTTTCTGGGCAGATTTGGGATTGTTTGGCTCGGTCCCAACTTCTTTTCCACTCCTTAGGGTGATGGCCTTGGCGGATTCGAATCCTCCCTTTGGATTGACTGTGGTTGAGCTAGGAAGCTTTCCTTGCTCTCTAATCTGTCCAAGGAACTCAGAAATCTGCCCTATTTGTTTCTTCATATCCATCATCTCCTTCTCGTTATTTTCTATCCGGTTGTTTTGATTTTGCAACCCCTGCGAAATAGAGGTTAGTAATTGCATAGCTTGATTACTTTCCAAGGACGTACCTGAATGAGATGATGCCGAAGGTTGTTGGGGTTGTTGGGGTGCATACGGCTTGGAATAAAAACCAGGGGGGTTTGGCCTAAATCCTCCTTGTTGGGCAGCTTGTTGTGGCTCCCTCCATTTGAAGTTTGGATGGTCCCTCCATCCGGCATTGTAAGTGTTCGAATATGGGTTGTTTTGATTTTGTCCTTGGAAACCAATTGCATTGGCAGATTCCCACCCACCATTCTCGATTAGTTGAGGGCAATTGTCAGATGGATGCCCTTGAATTGAGCACACGCCACAAACTTGGTGTTCTTGTGCTTTTGGACCAATCACAACCTGAGAAACAAGAGAAGTAAGATTAGCAAGTTGTGATTGAATTTCAGAAATAGCACTCACCTCATTTACACTTTGTTGCCGTGGGGCTTCCCTTTGGCCCACTCCTTCATATTGTTGAGCGTTGAGCGCTCGGTTGGCTATGAGAATCTTGGCATCCCTTGGTGTTTTGTCCACCAATGCTCCTCCCGCTGATGCATCAAGCATTTGACGTTCGATAGGAAGGAGGCCCTCATAGAAATATTGAAGGAGAAGTTCCTCCTTCATTTGATGTTGAGGACATGAAGCTACCAGGCCCTTGAAGCGCTCATAATAAGCCGGGAATGTCTCACCATGGTTCTGTTGAATACCACTAATTTTCTTCCGTAGGAGAATCACTCTCGAAGTAGGGAAGAATTTCTCCAAGAAAGCACGCTTCATACTTTCCCACGAAGTCACAGTTCCCGGGGCTAGTTCGTAGAGCCAATCTTTGGCCTTGTCCATAAGTGAAAATGGAAAGGCCTTCATCTTCAATATACTCCCATCCACAATGACGGGGGTCATGCTCGAACAAACCACCTCGAACTCCTTCAAGTGTTTGTTGGGATCTTCCATGGACAGCCCATGGTACTTAGGAATATGATGCAGCAAGCTTGACTTCAATTCGAACTCATCGGTCTTGCCTAGAGCCGCCCTAGGATATTGAATACATAGGGGTGCGGCATTGTCCAATCCCGAAGCGGAAAGCTCTTTGATTGTTCGGTTGTCTGCTGCCATGTCTTCTTCACCCACTGTTGTCTTGGGTTCCTCTTCTTCAAATTCAGAAATGGACTCGGAGCTTTCGCTTGATTCGCTAGGTTCTGGGTTCTTTCTCTTTCGTCTCAATTCTCGCTCGAAATCTGCGTCAAAGACCGAGATAGGTTCACGAATCGGATGAGAACTCCTAGTCATAAACTAGTACTTAAAACAAGAAATAAAACAAGATCAAGAATCTGGAATAAAATAAAAGAAAATAAAACAATCCAAGAGATTAGCAAAGTTGCTAATCCCCGGCAACGGCGCCAAAATTTGATGTGAGAATTACTTGACACTCAAATTAAACCCTCGTTTGACAATTGTAGTAGAATGGATAAGTGAGGGATCGTTCTAGACCGGGGATTAGGAGGGCTTGCTAAAACCTTCTAAATTGACTTAAAAACATAAAAACACAATATAAAACACTATTTAATGCTCGAAGAAAACAAAATTAAAAATAAGAAAGATTAAGACTAAGACTTCAACGAAATAGGGGGAATTGGATTTGAATTTAAACTAAAATGGATACTTGGAAGCAAAACGAATTGTAAATATGGATTTGACGGAAATGAATGGATGGGAAGCTAGCTAAGGGTTCTTTCTCCACACATGATATTTATGCATATGAATCAATTTCCAGTTATTCCTTCATTGAATTATGAACGACAATGCCCCAAATTAACCGTGACATCACTAGTTAACCCTTAGATTTTCCTTATATTATTGGATTGGATGGCATCATTCGACAACCCAAAACATTCTCAAAAGTTCCCTACATGTCATCATAATAGAGATACAATCGAAGATCATTAAGAATAATGAAAACCATAAGCATTGACAAAACATTTGCAACTATGACATCATGTTACTCATGCTAAGAATTAAACTTAACGCGATCGTGACAAGCGACCTTCACTACTTTCAAGTATAAGTTAGTAATGATTATGTGAAACCTTCTTAAACTTTAGCCACATACTCATGCATGCTAATTAAGTGTCGACCCTCAATCAACAAACACAAATAAGTTAATCATCAAATAGTTAAGCCAATTGCATTCACGAATCAAGAGTTCATAACTGGAATTCATCAACTCATATTACATAAACAATCATGGTATTGAAATCACCCCTAGCTAAGGGGGGTTTAGTTCCTCATAACTTTGAAATCAAAGAAACACCTAAACATTCCAACAACTCAAACTCGAATTGTATGAACGTTTAGGCACTCTTCTCTTCCATTCCTCATATTACAAAACAAAGAGAATTGAATTTACAACATTGAAATCAAAGAAACGCGTAAACATTCCAACAACTCAAACATGAATTGTATGAACGTTTAGGCCCTCTTATCTTCCTCTTTATTGTGGCACAAGGACTAAGGGATGTTGTTGGTGTGTTGAATGGATTGGGGGATTATGGAAATGGAAGAAATGGAGGAGAGATGGAAGGGAAACTCACGGCCAAAAGGGGGAAGAATGGATGATTTTGAAGAGTGTTGTGTTGTGAATGAGATGAGATGCATGAATGAATGAATGCAAGGGTATTTATAGGAGTAGTGGAGGGAACATATGGCTATTTGTTTAAGCATTTGTGTGGAGAAATGATGGAAAAACAGCTAGGACACATGTGACAACTGAAATTGCACAAGGGAAGCAAAGGGAACCCACGATAAAGGAGTTTTTGGTGCATGTGTTGGCTGTTTTGTGTGTTGGTTAAAGCTTGTGAAAGCATGTGCAATGTATGGTGGATGAATGAGATTGCATGTGGCTTTATGGTTGAATGTTTAAAGGGTGCATGTGAGTGGATATGTGGCTGAAAATGCATGTGCAACAACAAGGAAGAAAGCTGAAAATGCATAAGGTGTACACGGCATTGATTTTCAGGATGGGTCTTTGTGTTGTGTAGTGTGTTGTTGTGCATGTGTTTGCATGTGTTGATGAATGGGATTGTGGAAAGGCAAGGGTGAATGATTATGTGGCTAAATTAAAGAATGCAAAGTGAATGAATATTGAAATAGGAAAGCATGAACAAGGTGGAAATGCATGTGATGTGTAAAGGGAAAGCTGAAATTGTGATGGAGAGCCACGGCATTGATTGGATTTGTGGTGGGTGGATGAAAGAATAATGTCAAGGTGTGGGATTGTTAAAGGGGGAAGTGCATGTGAGTGGCTGATTTGAGTGTTGGGAAATCATGTGAATTAAAGGGATGAAGGTGGCTGCAATGATGAAGTGTGATGGTTGAAAATGTGTAAGGGAAGTCACTAAGGGGACTCACGGCAAAGGAGATGTTAAAGGGGTTGAATGTGTTGGAAATGCATGTGATGTATGTCAAGGTTGGAGAAAAGGTGTGTGATAAGTGATAAGTGATAAGTGATAAGTGAATGGTATGTGGTGAGTGATAAGTGAATGATATGCTAAGTGAGTGATAAGTGAATGGAAGTGATAAGTGATTGGTTTGATAATTGATAAATGAATGCTTGTGATGAATGATATGTTGTGATAAATGAGT